>GL380006.1:78336-126736 GCA_000143925.2 Caenorhabditis brenneri
GGGGAAAGAGTTTGAAAATTTATTTTTCCGGCGTCTCATTTTTCAACGTTTTCAATCTTTTCTGTCCCGGTTCACAGAAAAAGAATATATTTCCACATTTTTGGTTTTTGCGTGGAGAATTTTACGTAGAAAAAAATACTCTTCCCAAAAGTCGTGAAGTTACACTTTGGCGAAAAACCAGAAAAAGTTTACAAATTACTCACGTTTGAGATGCGGAAAAAAAAAATTTTCAAATTTCCTCCTTGCTATATGATGAGGGTTTATCAAAATTCACTTGAAAAAGTTTGAAATGAACTTTGGCTCTAATTTTTCAACTTTGCTGCAGCAAGGAAATCACGAAATTAAATTCGGACAATCAAAAACGAGTATTTCAAATGGCTTTAGGGTTATTACGAGGAGGGCTGTTTCTTGAACGATAGTTTAGCTTTCAAGTTTCATTCAATCAGTGGAACTCAAAATGTGTTTTCATTTGTCCTATACGATAATATTACCCTTGCGGACTAGAGTTAATATTGCAATAGTTTTGTGCAACAGTGAATTTTGTCAGACAGTTATGGAAGTCACTTTTTGGATTCACGGTGAGTTTGTGAAGGAACATACCCACTGAAAAATCATTTTTCCAATAGAGCGTATATGATTCACAGCACATTTCGTCGGCTTTGTGTGAACTTGGAAGTGAGTCATCTTCCCAAGACGCAGATATACAAAAAGGCGCCCAGCGTTCCTCAACTATACTTTTTTCCAATCATTCTTCCCTCTGCATCCGTGGCTTTGGGTGCTTTCTCCTGATTATTCTCAATTTTTACTGAACTATTGCCGCTGGAAATACATAATCGATAAAAGGTGAGAAATGACTTCCTTCAGCTTCGGTTTTCAAATTTCCGATTTCGGAAGATTATTGAGTTTTGGAAACAATGTCAAATGTAAAATTGAAGAGAGATTGAGTATTAAATCAATAAAAATAAACATTTTCCATACTTTTTGAAACAGTAAATGAAATTTTGAGATCCTTCTGAAAGAAAAAACTTTCCGTTTCTGACAAAAACCATAAGCTTTAACTTGATTAAAGAATAATAATCAATGAGACAAGATTGAAAAAACATGTAGTTTTGACCAATCGGTTGGATTGCTGATCCAAACTAACCATCGTTTTGCTTTGAACAACTAATGAAACAAGAGGCTTTGACGGAGAAACTTATGACTGGAAATTCAAAGACTATAGCTGAATTTGAATCGATTACTTCAGCTTAATTTCTGACGATATCGAAAGTCTCAAATTATCTTCTTCAGGCTTCTCCAAAGCTAATCAATGCGTGAATGAACCAAATGTGTTCAAGAAGAACTTTCTAATTGATATTCTGGACAATGAAGAAACGATGTGACGACACACCGCGTCATCATCACGACACATCATTTTGTTTATTTTACTTTCGTATATTTTGTTTTATGGGAATTCAATCTTTTATGTTTTTTTTTTTCAATACGTATATATATATGGTCGTCGATTCATGGAAAATAAATCATTGTAACCTGAGACTTCTGTTCTGACTCTTCGACCTGCTCCTATGGACTTCGTCCCTTCTGCTGATTCTTCGTTCCTTCTGCCGGGATCTGTTAGGGATCTCGACAAACGATAAACTCATCAAAAAACACAGGAAAATAAATATTGGACCTGTGGTCGGATTTTGGAGAAAAGAGAATTCGGAGAAGCATGCCCACCACACAACCTCTACTCTGGTATACCTTCTTCTGAACCTTTCTGTTTCAATGAAGAAAAATATTTGATTTCAAGTTTAGTGAAGAGTTAAACTTTTTCCGCATTGACTTACTGTCGTCTATCGACTACAAAATGTATTTTGGTGCTTCTTTTACTGCTTCGATGAAACAGTAACTCAAAATAAAAAAATGCGACAATATGTGAGACCATTATGTTGCTTTTTCAAAATTCTTCATTTCCAGAAGCTTTTCTTTGGTATAAAATAATTCTTGGTTTTTTTTACTCTTTGAGTCTATTGAATCTATGGATATCGAATCTGCTTAGAAGTGATGCTTCTGAGTTATTGCTTTTTTATAAATACAATGGAACAGTAAATTTTATTTTTTCCTATATCTATAAATGCTGGAGATGTTTTCCATTTAACACCACTATTTTTATTTGAAGACCTGGAGCTCCAATTAGAATCAATGTAGAATTAAAATTTTGGGCCTCTTACTAGAGACTGACCAGACATGTCTTTGGGGTTTCGATATGAGCAGTGAAACGAAAAATGTGAAACCCCTAATTTTGGCTAATTAAAATACTTATTAACTAAATAAAACAAGAAAAAATACATCAAAAAACACAGAAAGGGGGGCCAACCAGACATGTCTTTGAAGTTTTGGTATGACACTTGAATCATTCGAAAACTGGTTCAGCACTACTGATTTCAGTTTTGTTGGACCAGTTTCGTATTGTATTCACGTGAGCACTCTTTTCTTGATATTTTGTACTGTGGGTGGTTTACAGTAACATCCAGACATAATTTCGCATATTCCTGCTACCGCCCACAATAATCTCATGTCTCACCTATTTTCCTTCCCCGAACATTCTTCCTGTTTTCCCTCGATATACAAAGGGAGACAATCGTTTTTTTCTGTGTTTTTTGATGTATTTTTTTCTTGTTTTATTTAGTTAATAAATAGTTCAATTATCCAAGTTTAAGGGGTTCACATTGCTCACACACACATGCACACATTATTCCCTACAAGGACCCCGTAAGTTCAAATAATATAAGGGTCATATCGAAAACCCAAAGACATGTTTTGTCAGTTCCTAGTAAGAAGCACTAAATTTTAATTCTAAATTGATTCTAATTGGAGCTAAGCGTTGCTAGAACTCTGATGTTTTGATGGTTCCACTTATCAATAACTTCAGTGAAATAGTGAGAACAAATTACAAATTACTGAAACTTCCTACTGAATATATAAATTTATAAAAAGAGACCAAAACAATGTTCTTTTTTACAATTTCACTAGAAAATATTTCGTATTATTTCCAGTTTTCACAGTTTCATTGAACCACTAAATCTTTTTATTTCTCAATAACACGCTGCTCGACCTCCCTTCGCTGGAAAATTGATATTTTCTCTTTTTTTCCTCTAGATCTGAATACATTGGCGGGTCGTTAAAAATATTAGTTTCTGGTAATTCAAAGGAAAAGGTCAATTCTTCTATTCACTTTAAGGGGAAGAGACTTCAATAAATATTACAAATCACACTAAAAAAAACTTTTAAAAAATGGAGCAACAATCTCAATTATCGTATGGAGAGCAAAAGCGACATTTCTTGATAGAATTCAATGAACAAGGAACATTCTCAGTACAGTCCAGTCACTGTCCAGTTTTCCATTCCTTGCTGAAACAGCAAAAGAAGATAAATTTATATGTTCAATGTTCAATTCCTTTTTATTCCCTCTACTGAATTATATATGTTTTTAACTCGATTTTTCAGAAAAAGTTTTTGAAACCTTCTTTTTGGAAATTTATAGTTTTTGATTGCAAAAATAAACTGGAAAACTGAATTTGTAAGTTTCTGGATTTCATTTTGTATTATTCATCAGAATTATCGCAAACCTTCTGAAACAGGAAAAATTCTTAGGACAAAACCGATGGTTAAGAGAAAGTCGATTGATCACAGTTGTATTCACAAAGTGTTTTTGCCGTTTTACTGAAACAGTAAATCCATGACAGTTCACTGTTTTGTATTGCAGCTTGTGTGTTTTCTATGGTTGTTCTCACAGTTTGAAACTGGAAGATTTAGGGGAAGGGGGCAGAATTATGTGATTCTTCTTTTTTCTTTCCCGATCCATTCTCCGAGATCGTCATTCCAAAATCATCTGAAGAGAACTGTCAATCAATTCAACTATTACTTTTGAACTGTTTTTCTTGTTACAGTGACACAGTAAATATTGGAAAAAAGACGAGACGCACAAAAATAGGCACGTTATTGATTCTGAGCAAACCATCTTTCAACTTAGATACAAATTGAAATAGTGAAAATTCGAAAATCATAAGCTGTTGAATTCAAAAAAAAAATTTCATTCAGTTTCATTACTATTTTTAGTATGTGGAACTGTTTTCCGGATCGTTCGATGAATTTTCTTTCGTTTTTTTGTGTTTTCACACTATCCTTTCATGGTTTTTGTTGCTCACTATTCAATATAACGTCATAAATATTTCGAGAAAAACCATGAAATTTTACTGTTTCGAAAAAACAGTAAACCTTTGTTCATCTCAATAACAATAGTTTTTTGTTTCTTTTGGAAGAAATTCAATAAATAAAGCAACATCCTTTTTTCGAGTACAAGACTGCTTGCCGCGCCTTCGGCGCTGCAGCAGTCTTGTTTTGTTCGCCGCTTCGCGGCTCACTCTCGGAAAATGATGTTCGCGGCTTCGCCGCTCACTATTCAGGAAAAGGTCATGGTATTTTATTTCAATCCGTGAATCCCTCCCGTCGTTCATTTATTATAAGAATGATTTTCGAAAAAAAAACAGGTTGAGTAGACTACTCTGGAACAGTTTAGAAAGTTCCAGAACCATCCAAATGTCTATTTTTATTGATAGAGATCCTTATTCACATACCCACTTTTTTCCTGCACTTCTATTCATTGTTCATAACTGTGTAGCGAGCAAAAGTGCACGCGAAAGTTGGATAATTTTCGATATTCTGAACAACCACCCACGGTGAATTTTTTTTTGTACGTGTTTTCAAAAGGTTTCATTCGCGGGCTCTGTCTTACTGTATGGTCGCATGCCAACTGCGGCGCGACTCATGCGATACGTAGTCATTTGCCTCAATTTGTTGAAAAATTAAAAATCAGGGCCTAAGCTTTTTTTGAATTAAATTGAATAGAATTTTTTCTTCGCATCATGTTGAATACAATATTAACAGAATTCAATCGAAGTTTATTACTGAAAAATGCTCTGGAAACATGGTGCGAGCTCCTTCGGCTTAAGCGCGGCTCACTGTCAGAATTTAAAGACGCAAAACAAAATTTGTAAAAGTCCGTGTGAGATGGAGCGTAGAAACCGAGAAAAAAATCGGACGTACAAAAAAATTTACCGTGACCACCCCATTCTTCTGCCTCTTCGGATACCCCGAAGAAGCGTTTCCAAAAATTTTAGTTATTCGACACACTCTTTCGAGAGTTCGAAACGACAGCTAACCTTGGTTATCTGGGTTAAAACCAAACTGAACAGCGCGAGCGCGCCTTATATGTTTCCGGGTGTACCGACATCTCCCGGGTTCCGCCGCCCGCTATGTTTTGTGTGAGAGGAGACTCCTCCCTCTTTGCCGTTTCTGAGCCCTATCTTAGCACAGGGGTCCAGAGAGCTCCAAATGAAAAATGAAAAAGACGGGCATCATCACGGTGAAATTCTGTTTCGAAATATGTAAAAATCATGAAAATCGGTCCAGTGAGAGGGGCGCTGGACCCGGAAACACGCATACAGACACACAGAAAGCGGTGATTGTTAATAGTAAAGAAAAGATAAAGATATACAAAATTTGTATATACAAAATACGAAATTTCTTCTGTTATTCTTTCTCCCCTCGATGAGAGAATCAAGAAAATGTGGTTTTCATCCCACATACTGCAACTCATTGCTGAGTTCACTTTGAAATCGGGTTATGTTAACTCGAAGGTCATTAAAATGCGCAGCCGACATCTCCCGGGTTCCGCCGCCCGCTATGTTTTGTGTGTGAGAAGACTCCGCCCTCTTTGTCTGCGTGCCTGCCGATCTGAGCCCTATCTTAGCAGAGAGCCCCACAGAGCTCCAAATGAAAAATGAAAAAGACGGGCATCATCGCGGTGAAATTCTGTTTCGAAATATGAAAAAATCATGAAAATCGGTCTAGTGAGAGTGGCGCTAGCATGCGGCACATACATACAGACACACAGACATCGGTGATTGTTAATAGTAAAGATTTCAACGTGTTTCCAAAAAACATATAATAACACCAATCGAGCTATTTCAAGTATCTTTTTCTCAAAGGTGAGTTGAAACAGAAAACTACTATTTCAGTAAAATACCTTATATTTTTCCGCTTCCCTTGAAACCCATAAGTTTTCAGTTTTGTCCACACTGTAATTGACTCTCGCAAAAAAAATGGGAATAATGGTAATAGTGATAAAAAAAACCAATAGTACCTCTGTAGAATTGAATAAAATGAGGCTGCTCCAAATCAGAACTACCCCGAACCGAAGCCGAAAATCAAAGCCGAACCGGCCCGTTTGGCCTAAATCGGCACAAGCAACCTGAACGGTCTCAGTCCATCCAAATAGGCCCAAACTGTCTAAATCGGGAAAAACTGCACAGCCAATTCGGACCGAACAATTCGAGCTAGCCTCACAAGAGAATGTTTTTCTCACCAATTTATAGAAAACTCCTAACCAACGTGAGGAAAACATTCCTTCGGCAGTGGAAAAGTGGGTGGTATTGAGACTTTACTTGGCGATTTTTAATAATAGAACTTCCATACCTACTTTAGTGAAACAGTGAAAAAAAGTGAAAAACTGAAACCCCTAAAAATAGTGAAACCAAAGAAAAAGAAAATCGAACAAAAATTTTCTATACATGTTTTCCGTCGTACACACGGCCCGGCGAAATCTACGCGGGTGCGTAACAACTATGAAACAACCGAATTTTCTATGATTTTTTTGATTTTATTAGGTGAAAAGATGTATTTGAACATGCTGAATCCGAAAAATTTGGTTTCGATAGGCCTTTATTATTTAGTTTTTGAGATAATGCGCTTTTTGTAACAAAAAAGTACAAAAAACAACGGAAAATTGATGTTATCAACAATTTTCATCTCAAAAACTAAGTAATAAAGCCCTATCGAAAACAATTTTTTCGGATTCAGCATGTTCAAATACATCTTTTCTTTAAAAAAAATTTGAAAAATCATAGAGAATTGTTGAGGTCCATTGCTAAATGTGAGCACGTTTTGCGCGTCGCGTAGATTTCGCCGGGCCGTGTACAGCTGGAACATAGATAAAACTATTCCCAGCTTTCACTGTTTCATCGAAACAGTGAAATATTTGTTTTTCTCATTCACACGGTTCTCCTTTTCGTTCTATTTACTTCACATTTATTTTTTGTGGAAAAGCTGAGAACTCTTCCATCTTTGTCCTCCAGATCTGAATAAATCAATGGATCGTTAGAAAGATCAGTTCCTGGTATTCCGTTTGGTACTCCGTAAGAAAAAAAACACAGAAAAGTTAAAATTCTTCTATTCACACACGAGATTCAAAGTCAGGAGGCTAGACAATTCAATAAATATCACAAATTATACAAAAAACTAAAAGAAAGAAACATTCAAGGAGAAACAATCTCAATTATCGTTTGGAGAGCAAATGCGACTTTTCTCGATGGAATTCTCTGAAAAAAAAAATAATTTCAGCATGAAAAAGTAACATTTTTGTCTCAAAAAACAGAGTTTTGCTCTAAAAATGACAATTTCAGAATATAAATCTTATATTCCGTTTAAAAATCACAATTTTTTCCGAAAAATGCTCGAAAAGAAGTAAAACAAACCTTATCCTGCTCATCGAGCTCCTCAATTTTGTTTTTCAAATTCTGTTCGAAATTTTCGAGGGATTTCCATTTTAGACTTGTGACGAAACGTTTATACAGCTTCAAAAACTTCGTCAGGCTCATCCAGGATTCTTGGGATCTCACGGATTCTTTCGTTCTTACGGAGGATTTTGTGGAGGCGGTGGCACTTTTGGTGACAATCAGGAAGCAAGTCATAAGGCATGTACGGATTTCGTTGATCGACACTTCCTGCAAAAATCGGTACAGTAATCCTGGGTTTTGGGCACAAAACAAGAAAATTTTGAAATAAAATACCAGTTTTTAGGGACAGACAGACAGACAGACAGACAGCCAAACCGACCGTTCAACAGACTCAACGACGTGCAGACAGACAGGTGCACACACAGAAAGTCTGTATTTTTGTCTGTCTGTCCATCAGTCCATCCGCCTGTCTGTCAGTTTGTCCGTCTGTTGGTATGTCTGTCTGCTTATCGATCTGTCCGTCTGTGAGTGTGTCTGTTTGTTCAACTGTACCTTTTCTTTATCCATCGCACATCGTTCTTTTATCTCCAGAGTCCTATCCTCAATCCGTTCATACAGATAGTCGAATTCGCGAAGTTCCAAATTTGACATGAAAACCATTATTGATTTCAGAAATCGAATATGCGAGTTTGGCGGAATCGACCTGGAAATCATTGATTTAGGAGTGAAAAGGATCGAAAATTGCCGATATTTATGAAACTTAGTTTTAAAAAGGGTAAATTAGCTCAAAAGCTGGCTGGATTTCGGGCTCCGCGACATTTCGAAACCCGACTTATCGAAACCTTTGAAATGAGGCTTGAAATTTTCAAATTTTTTGACTCGATTCAAATCGACTTTCTGAAAATATATTGTTTTTTTTTTTCAAAAAATAGTTTTAAATTTTATCTTGTTCTAATTTTTCAAAAAGTCGATTTGAAACGAGTCAAAAAATTTGAAAATTTCAAGCCTAGTTTCCAACGGTTTCGAGATGTCGGGTTTCGAAATGACGCGGTTTCGGAATGTAGCGGAGCCGGATTTCGACTTTTTGAGCCGTAAAGAACCGCAATTTCCTATCAAAAACCGTAAGATGTTATGGATCAAAGTCTAGGACACACAAAACCTTCAATTTCATATTGAAAATCGCGGGGTTCCGAAAGTTTTCGACTAAACAAATCCGAAAATTGGTTGAAAAGCCTTGTTCTCTACTAAAAATTATTAAATTTCGTGAATATTGAGCTTCAGAGAGCGCCCTTCTATCATAGAAACTCACAAATTTCCGTTAGATGTTTGTGATCGGAACGGTGGAGTTTGATGGATTTCTGACTCCTCCTCCTCCTCTTTTTCTTCATCTTCTACACTGCAATCCTCTACATCTTCCTCATCGCAATCAGAATCTTCAGACACTTCAGATTCTTCACAATTTTCAGCTTCATTCACAGATTCTGAATCGGATATTTGGTGTTTTGACGGCTCCTCGATTTCCGCAATGGATTCTTCTTCAGAATTCTTCGATGATTCGTCAGACGACTCGTCCTTCTCATCTTCTTCATCTTCCATACTACAATCTTCCTCATCACACTCCGAATTCTCAGTCACATCCTCACTATTCTCAGCATCATTTTCAGATTCTACAGAAACATCCGTGGATTTTGGAGCCGTTGGACATCCGGACACTTGGATTTTCATACTTTCCGACCGACTACTTTCAGATTTTGAGCCTGAAACCTGTCGTTTTCGCGGCTTTTCGATTTCTGAGATGGATTCCTCTTCAGAAATATTTGATGATCCATCAGATTCCTCAGAATCATCCTCTTCTTTTTTTTCAGGTTCTGAAATCGGTGGTGCTCTTGTATTAGAGAATTTTGGCTCCATGAGCTTTGTTTCCGCTGTTGGTGCCTTCGAAATCTTTGGAAAAAACTTAGATATAGGCACTGGATGCTTGGATGCTGTGGATTTTCCATCAGAATTCGTCGATTTATTCTCCTTTTCTTTTTCAGCCTTTGAAGTTGATGGTGCCATTGTCAGAGAGGATTTGGAACCAGGAAGCTTGGATTTGGACGGTGGGGCTTCTATAATCGGGGTTTTTGGCCTAAAAAGCTCGGATTTCACGGATGGTGCCCTTTTGATAGAGTTCTGAGGCTCTGGATGCTTGGATACTAAGGATTTTTCATCAGAATGTTCGGATGATCTACTCGATTTCTCCTTCTTGAAATCGGATCTCGATTTTTCGGATAGTGCCTTCGAATCAGAAGATTTTGACTCCAGAAGTTTAGATTTCGTTGAAGACGCCACAGGCTCATCCTGATCATCAGAATCCAATGTCAAATCCACAATTTCCGTCAATATTTCCGCTTTCTCATCAGTTTCTGATTCAACTTCCATTGATTTGGGTTTTTCAGTGTCATTTTTCACAGGAATCTGACTCATTCTCTGTCTTTTATCGGCGAAATAGGCCCTCAATATTGCAGAACGACTGGAATCTCTGTAAAGATTCAAAGTGTCGGATTTGTAGACGGTAATTCGATTCTTCTCGTCTAACTCTACATGAGCAGTTTGGCGGATTCTGTAAAGAAAAACATATAATTCCTGGCGCTAACTTGGGGTTATTTTGCATTTCTTATTTTTATTGTTTAGCTATTTATTACGCAATATTCCATAAGCACACATTCATTAGTTTTACGAAAATTATTTAGAGCTTTTTTTGATTGATTAAAAATCGAGTTTTTGTTTTCAAAAGGGTTCTTTCGTGTTTCCTATGCTTGTTTCAGCAATATGTGTATTAATTGAGCTAGAGAGCTTGATAATAATCTTTGGAACCTCAGAACAGAGTTTTCAGCTTAAATGTTCCTTTCGAATTCGTTATTCTTATTGTTCTACGACAGGAAAAATACTGAAACATCTGAATTCACTCTGGCTGTGACGAGAGGGCGCACATGCGTGCTTTACTGCAAGAAACTCAGAGGCAATTAAAGATGTGGGCCACTCTCGGTAACCCTGGTTGGAGAAGCAATTGAGGAGTTTATAACAGGAACTTTGTTTTTTTTTAAACCAGAATGGGAACTTACTTTTTTAATAATCCGGAATCAATAGAGCCACTTAGCATGAAAATCACTTTTACTTTGGTGTCCGTGTCGAATTCTTCCATTTCATGAACGGCCTCTTCGAAATTACGAATTCTGAAAGATTACTGTTTTAAAAATACGACTCGAAAACCGTATTTCAAAGTCACAAAATTAATGCTCCAAACCAGAAAAAAATCTTTTTTTTTTTTGAAAACTTTTTCGTCGTTTTAAAAATTAAGTGTTTTTTTTGTTTTAATGGTTTTAAAAGGGGAATACTTTAAGCGTATACTATTTGTTGCCCACGTGGATCCGCTATGCTCTTTGTATTCCTTGGCCAATTGTTCTAGGTATTGCGGGACGCATTCTTCATTATTCTTTGCTTTTTTCACAATAAAATCGCTCAATTTGATATATTCCATATTGTTGGTCCAAGTGTTTCTGTTAGGTTTCCATTGTTTCTGCTTTCTTTTTTCAGCTGGAAAAATTATTATTAGAATTGCTTCAGAGCCTACAAAAAGGCCAAAACTGCCCATTCGCTGCGGAAAAACTCTGCTTTTTTGCCTATTTTGTGGAAATTGGTCCGTGAAAATTAGGTAGATACTCATCTGCTATAGGTCTCAACTGCTATTTCTCAACTGCTATGTGTGTGATCAACTGCTATGGCTCAACTGCTAGTGTCTTAACAGCTATAGCTTATGTATCAACTGCTATTTTTGCCACTTTTGATGTCTCAACTGCTAGGTTTTTTGTTAAAACAGCTGAAAAGTGGTCGGAAGTGCATGTTCCATTCTATTCTAATAAAACAGAAGCATTTAGGAAGCGATCCCAAGCACATAGTATAGCGGAGATATTGGGAATGAACAGCAACTTGATAAGGGGGGACGAATCGGTGGTAACAGAGGAAGAGAAACAGAGAAAGAAGCTTTAGAAGCTAAAAATAGGGTGGGTGATAAGCTAGAAATTAAATGAGATGGAGCACTAAAAAAACAAGCGGTAACAACAAAAAAAAAATAAACTAATCGCCGCTGTCGAGCACCACCCATTCTGACTGCCTCATCCTCTCTCCAAAGATTCCTTCTCCCCTCCTGTCTAAATTCTCGGTGACTGTGTTTTCTATGTCAGTCGGTCACCTGTTTGTCTAGAAAAAAAATGTGTTCTGAAGATTTTTGGACATCACAAACATTAAAATACACATATTTATAGCAGTTGAGACAATAGCTATAGCTGTTGAGAAAATAGCTATAGCTGTTGAGACACTAGCAGTTGAGCCATAGCAGTTGATTACACCCATAGCAGTTGAGAAATAGCTGTTGAGACCTATAGCAGATGAGTATTTGCCTGAAAATTACCTGAGCAAGCATTCAATTGTTGGAACAATTCGTGATTTCGGACGCTCCATGGAACGAGGCTAATCATGTCGGCGGGAGACATTGATGTCTTCTTGGAGCAAGTGGCTCGCGGAGATTCCATCACCAATCTATCCATCAGCGATTGAGAGAATTCCTTATGGAATTTTTCTAAATGAGTACGAAACTTTCTATAATTCGTAACAGCATGACATTCGGCACAAATTTTTAATTCTTTTGTTGTGCAGGTTGGATATGTGTGACCTTTACTCTCGACAAAATGAACGATATGAACTTCTTTTTGACTCTTTTTGGCATCCGGTGGTGACTTCTGAAACAGAAAAATTTCTTGAAAAATGTTTCGAAAGATGGGCAGACGCGTGTCTGTCTTTCTCTCTGTTTGCCCGGTATTTTCGTCCGATCATACCTCTTTAAAATCCATCGTTTGATATCCAGAATTCGTTTCTCCAAATACTCCGATACGAGAAGTTTCAAAACAAAAAAATGGGAATTTCAGAAGTCGAGTGTTCGGATTCAGGGGAATCAATCTGAAAATCAATGAATAAAAAGAAGAAAACCGCAAAAGGCTTCTGAAACGCTCCAATTTTAAGTAAAACAAGCCATATTTTTTAAATTACAGACGAAAAATGTGAAAAAAATCAACGGTTTTTTACAAGAAATTTTTGCAACTTCCTGTAATTTTTGTTTTTTATTAAAATTTTTATAATTCTAAAAAAAAATTGAACGAGAAAAACTCAGCGGAAAATTTAAAAAAGAACAGACTTCGATAATAAAAAGTTTTCCGCAGAGGGTTACTGTAAGCATTTTGGTGTATTCCGACGTGACGGTGTTTGCACGATTCTCGAAATTTGCGCCAGTTGTTCCTTTTTTCAGCTTTTTCCGCTCATTTTTCACCAGAAAAGTGATTTCGTAGAATTTTTGATAATAAAGTGAAAAAAAAACTATTTCTGTCAGAGAAACGATTTTTCGGAAAAGTTTCCGATACTTTGGGTTAAATTTTTCTCAGTTCAAAAATTCCAATTCTTTTTTTGACAGTTTCCAATTACATAAAACGTTCAAAAAATTCTCTAGAGAAATGTACTGTTCCAATAAAACAGTGATTTTTTTTTCGAAGATATTTTTCATATTCCGAGAAACTCTACAAAATGAGAAGCTAAGCCATCGAAAGTCAATGATTAGGATGGATAAAACAATCTTCATAATAAATTAGGACCAGAAACTTGTGTACATCGGAGTGGAGAGGGACTTTTCGAGTTGAGTACTGTACGCTATTTTTAATGATTTTTTTTTGGCTCTATTTCGTCATTTTTAACCAAAAACTACCAAAAATACCTACAGTATCCTCAAAAAATTCCCCTAAAAACAGGCGAAAAACGGGAAAAGTTATCACAATGAAAAGTTTCGAAAAACACAAAAGTAAACGGGATAAAAATCTGTTTGAGCTGATGAGATCACCGATATTCAGAAAAATCAGAGGGAAAAAGTTATTTGCAAAGAAATGGGAAAAATGGATACAGTAACCAGAAAGAGAGGAATTTTTTTCGTTGAAAGGCACCGAGGAAGGGGGGAAAACTAGCGAATGAAAGGGGAAAACTGAAAAAATAATTAGAAAAAGATACTAAAATATAAAGAGACCCAGAGAGAATAGAAAGATACATTTTGAAAAGAAAATTATGCTCGAGAAGAGGCACCGACGGGCTCCAGGCCGAGTTGTTCCAGCTCAAAATCGAGATCCATTGAACTCCGATCCATCTGCAAAATTAGAGATATGGGTTACTGTGGCTACAGTAATCCTAGGTGATGCTTTCCGATCTGAATCCTTACCTCATCCTCATCAACGAGATCATCATCATCCATGACATCCTGTGCCGTCAATGATATATACTCTCCTGGACCCGAGTGATTCATTGAACTAATTGGAGCTGAGGAATTATCGAGAATCTCTTTTAGCCGTTTCGATTTTTGAAGCATTCGAATCGAATAGAATAGGAGAACTCCGATGGAAATTGTGAAAATAACACAGATTGAGTGTTCGAATCCAATGAAAACTGGCTCCAGAGAGAAGAGACACGCAATTGCACGACCCACTATCCAGGCGATTAGGAAGTAGGCGAGTTGGACGGTGCAACGGACTGATAAGAAGATCTGCAAGAATATTGATTAGGATAACTGGATATGTGGATATACAGACAAAAGGTTGTCGGAATATTTGAAAATCTAGACTGACAAAATATGTGGACGACTGAAAACCCAGACATCTAGAAATTCCGTCAGACAGATATTTGGAAGTCCAAATATTTGAGGATGAGAACAGACAGGAAACTGGCTATTCTGACATCCTGTTAATTAAAAAAGAACAGAGCTAAACCGTCTGATTATTGGATAACTGGGTATAGAAGACAAGGACATCGGAACATCCGTGAAGTTGAACAGGTGGATGTCCAGACATCCGGATATCCAGATTTTGTGACACCGTGGGCATCCAGTTTTTTTGGAAAAGAACACGGACAGTTATTAGCTAATCTAGATCTTGACGTTTTCCAATATTTCAAATTCAAAAATTGCGAGACCAAAATATAATTTTAGTGACACTCTTCCCAACTTTTTCGTGAAACAGAGTGATTTTTCTTTGAAAATTCGAATTTTCAGAAATTTCTGGTGGAGAAAACACTACTTTTGGTACAAAATCCGACATCTAAATTTTAGTACATCGTGGACATCCTGAAATTCGGAAATTATCACGGGACGTTATCTGATCGGATCGATGTTCAGGTTTTTTTTCCAAAACTTTCTGGTAACTCCGAAAAAGACCGGATTTTTAAAAAACAAAACTTTTCCAGAACGAAATTTATATTTTCCAGCAAAGTTGCGAGCTCTTATTATCAGAAAATTATCTGGAAGTATCTGGAAGTAAAAATAGGGATCTGAAAGAAACGCGAAAACTATCAAGTTTGAGTGATAAAGAGCTGGGCGTTTCTGTGAAACAGTCAAATTATTCTCGATTTTCAGAAATTTTCAAAGATTTCCAAGAACACCGTTTTCACGACGGAATTAACATTTTGAGCGAATTTGAGGGTTTTTATTGCCAGAAAATTTAATTTCTAGATTTAAATATGTCTTTTCAGAAAGAAAAGTGGGCAAATACTCGACTGCTATGGGGGTGATCAACTTCTATGTTGGAACTGCTAGTGTCTTAACTGCTATAGCTTATGTCTCAACTGCTATATTTGGCTCATCTGCCATAGCCATAGAAGTTGAGACACCAAAAGTGCCGACAATAGCAGTTGATCCATAGCAGAAGAGCCAAATACTGCAGTTGAGACACTAGCAGTTACAACATAGCAGTTGATCACCCCATGGCCGTTGATAATCTACTAGAAAAGTGTATACATCATACTTGTGAAACCTCGGCTCGGAGGTTCAGGCTGGGCGGAGCGGAATGTTCCCATGCCTCGCCCGGAAGCTTTGATCCAAAAAAAAGTTTTTTAACTAGTCAAAAATTACTCTTGCAATTTCCAATATATCCTAACCGCAACAAAAATCTAATAATAATGACAAAGTCTCATTTTTGTGAAACAGTAAAAATAAATTCTGTTAATTTCCATACATTTTCAAGTGTTTCTTTGGTTCGAAACTCAAGTTTTTTAGCTGAAAAAATTTGGACGCGGACATTCTAGCCATCCTGCCTTTCAGCTATTCAATTATCTCAATAGACAGAACTAAGAAAGCTAGATATCCGGACTCCTTCAGCATTCCTTACCTCTACAACTAAAAACAACGAGATCCATAGAGCGTATAACCCACAAATCGATAGAATATTTCCAAATTGTGAATTCGACGAAAAGAAAAGGAAGACTTCACCGACAACAGTCACGGAGAACGATAATACCACACTTTCGATACTTCCAACGCGGCGGCCACTGAAAAATGATGGAATTTACCTTGAATGGAATGTCACCGAGTGCTCATCGGTTACAGATGGCGTTACTAGAAATTAGAACTGTTTCTAAGAATAAGAGCTCAAAAAAGGGTCTGCCTACCACATTGTATTTTCAGTGAAAGTCCACTTTCCTTTTTGTAGTACCACCATACAGATTTTCGAAAAACTCACGCAAAAACAATCACCAGCGACGTGATCATAACGAATACACAAACCCAAATGTGTTCGGAGAATGCGGATGGTTGACCGGATGAGTGGAAATGTTTGATTTCTGGAAAAAATGAATTATTACTGTTTCGGTTTTTTGAGGCATAAATATAGAAATTATTCATTTTGATTCTTGATCATAATGATGTCTGTAGCTAGAAAAAACTGATTATTTTCTTTAAATGTGAGGTTTCAGTGGAAAAAGCATACTATTTTCGCTGCTAAATTTGAAAACTCGAATAAATATGAGCAAGTTTTATGCACCAGGGTCATATCGAGCATTAATACGGTACTTGAGGGTCTCTGAAGCATTTTACAAGATTTTGATGGAGCTACAGTGAGGAAAACCAAAATTTTCAAGAAAAAAATTGCAAATCTTCTAATTCCGGGAATTGGACAACTATGACTGTTTCAATAATTTCAGACATCAAAGTAACAATTATTAGTTATGATCCCCCCTGTATTCCGCATTCTGTAAATATGAAAACAGCGAAATAGTTCTTTTCAAACAGGAGGGGTTCAGTGGGAGAAAGGCTATACTTGGCAGAAAATTGTACTTTTTCATGTTAAAAATTAGTTGCTACAGGAGAGTAGTAGTACTCAAAAATGACAGTTTTCGTTTAAAAATGTACTGTTTCTCTGCTGTTTTTGGATTCAATGATCTGATTTTTCATTCGATCCGCAACCAATTTTCTGAACTCGAAGATCGCACAAGAAACCGATGTTCCCGGTAGAAATTGAGTTTTCTTTTTACCAAAAGAACGATTTTCTTTTAGTAAATGTGCTTGAAAATTTGGTTGTCTTGCTCGAAAATCATTATTCACAAGTATCCGTTCAGCCAGATGTCCGGATGTCCAGTCCAAAAATCCTTGGATTAGCGAGAAAGTTGAAAGAAATTCGGCTCAGAAACTGATTTTGAAACAAAAATTTGATTTTTTTTCAATAAAACCTAATTTCAAAACCTGAAAAAATTTTCGAAAAAAAAACTTACAGTTTCAACCAAACTTTTCGAGTTTCAGACAAAAACTAGTTTTTGCTTGTCCGAAAAATCTATTTCACATGTCCACACAAGAAACTGAAGGAGTCTGAGCGTTTTTGGACTAGAAATCTTTATTTTTCACTTTTCCTAATCAAAATTTGACAGATAAAATCAATTTTTTTTTCAATTTTTTCCACCGAATTACACCTAAACCAGTTGAAAAACTCACGTTGCACAAATCCAATGATAGTCTGAATGGCTGCAATCAATATCCTCAATCGCATGCCCAGTCCAACTACAGAATCAGATTCTAGTTTTTTGATTTTCGAATCTGGCTTCAATCCGCATGGAAGACAGCATAAAATGTATGAAATAATGTAGATTATCACTCCGAAAGAGGCGAATGTTTTGACGAATGAAGAGGATGTTTCTTCAGCTGGAGACACATTTCCACTCAGGAATAGGGAATCCGATGGGCAGTTGGCTGGGTAGGGAGGTTGTTCCATGGAGGCGGAGGTGCTGAAAACTCGGGAAAATTCTTGGGATTTTGGCAGCAAAGAAAGGATGGGGCCTCATGTGGCTGAACATTGATTAGCATCTTGAAATTGGCATTATTGAAAGATTTTCAGTTTCAAAAAAATTAAAACCGGATTATCCAAATTCAGATTTTTAATACAGCGTCATTTTCTCGTCTGCATTTTTTTTGCATTTACATTCGAATTTTTGAAAGTTTGCTGTTTCAAAAAATTCAAAGCTGGATTTTCCAATTTCAGTTTTTCGGAAAAAAATCTATATTTTACGTTTTTTTAAAAGATATGTCTTAAAAGAAATAGTGCGGAATTGCCAAAAAAATCGTTGATTCAAACAAAATTTTGGAATAAAAAAATTCTGTTTCAGGAATTTACCAGATGAGAATGTTGGAAACTCGATTAATTCTTTATTTAGACATAGATGTCGCCGACAATTCTCAAGACCCGTCCCTGATTTTAAGAAAACTGTTTCTTTTTGTTGAAAAATTTGCACTTTTTCAAAAAACTCTACATTTTTTCACTGAAAGTTTATCAAAATATATGAAGTGCTTCAAAAACACAAACTACTGTTTTTATGCTTAACCCTGGAGCAAAACATTTGGAAATATGCCTACGACTAAAATTTGCCGAGACGTTTTCTCAGCAATTTTTTCTCGCCAGTTATTTCTTTACATTTATAACCGGACTTCCAGATATATGGATGTCGACTACTTGATTTCAGTTCTAAAATCTGGCCCCAGCCATTTTCGTTCAGTAATTTCTTGATCAAAATCCCTTTTGCTCCTGATAAAGTTTTTTGGGATCAAACAAAATAACTTTTTTCAAAAAATTGGCTCAGCTGAGCAAACTTTTCGGCAGCGCATCGACAATTTTGCAAGAAAAAGGAAGAAAAGATGGCTATTTTAATATTTAGTAGCTTGTTAGGCCTGCAAACTTGCAAACAAAAATTACTAAGACAAAGTACAGTAGAAACAGGCCATAGATGAGAAGGCAGAGAGAAAGTGATATTTTGCTGCGTCTTCTTCTGCCCAGCCAATACTTTATTGAAGTGACGAGAATAAAAGAGGCATTTTGAAGGCGCGGTCAATTTTGTCGAAATCAGGCTTTTTGGGTCTTATTAGGCCGGCAAGCACGACTCAGGCCTGGATTGACTGAGGTTTTTGGGCAAAAATTGTGTTTTCTCCTGTTTCTAAAATCAATTTTAGGCGAACTTTTTTGGAATTGTTCTCGAATCTGTAAGCCTTTTTCAATTAACAAAAAACTCACTCTTGCTGCTGCTGTTGTTGTTGTTGTCTTCCCATCCCATCCTCCTTGCTATCCCTCGTTTTCACATCTACCGTCACAACTTCTTCGGTGGTAGTGGTGGTTGGCGGTTCTGTAGTAGTTGTAGTGGTTGTAGTGGTTGTAGTCGTTGTAGTCTCCGTGGTGGTTGTAGTTGGTACCGTAGTCGTCAGGGGTACTGTAGTCGTAGTTTCCGTCAAATTTCCAGTGGATCCATCAACAACGGGCACCAGAGTCTCATCTGAATCTTTTTTCTTCTCCTCCACCTCCTTCTCTTTTTCAGCGTTCATTTCGGTTTTTGTCTTCGACTTTTGGACGGTTCCCGTGGCTACTTCGGGTCTGAAGATGATGGAACTTAAAGGAAATTGGGGAATGGTAACTGAATTTGACGCTGGAAATTCGAATTTTAGAGATTTTGAACGTCAGCTTTTCCTGATACTTTAGATTTTGTTCAATAAAAAAATGCCTTCTACAATAACTTTTTGTTCCAAAAGTTGAAAATGAATAAATCTTTGAAACAGTAAATTTCTCCTTTTTGGAGCAAATTTTGTGATTTTCAAACGAAATACTCATTTTTTGTGGTGTTTCTCGACAAAATCGGCCAGGAAACAATCATGTTATCGGTCAATTATTATGATTGGTTTGACCTGAAATTCAGGAGAAATTGCCTGAAATCAGATAAAAATCGGTCATTATGATTTAGCAGCAGAAAGATACAAAAATAGTGGTGTTTGTCCCAAATTTTCAGAAGTTCAGAGAACGAAAAAATATCGGTTTTCAAAAGAAATTTGATGTAAATATTTTGACGAAAAGACTGAAAACGGAGTTTTACAGGGAAACTGTGATTTTCAGTTCCAAAAAATCTTTATACCCCGATTTTTGGAACAAACAATGTTTATTCTACGGAAAGGTGATGATTGAAAAACTGTACTTTTTGCTGAATATCCATGAAAATTCGTATCTCTGGAAGTGAAAATCGCACGAACAAAAAAGCCGTGGCTATAAAAAATCAAACTGAAAATCTCTACTTTTTAATTAAACAAAGTTTTCAGGACAAAATTCTCAATTTTTGAATGAGTTTTTTGGTTTTTTGTGACAGTTTTTAACGAATTCGTCAACAAATGAACGTTTTTTTCATAGTTTACTGGTCAGTTTTTTGATAAATTGTAATTTTCAGTTTCAAAAAAGTCTTTATAGCCAAATTTTTTGATAGCAGAACTTGGCGATTCCTTGACTGACTTATGAAAGAATCCAACATAAATTTGATAGAAAACAAGATTTTTTGCTAAAAATTTATCAAAATTCGGACTTTTTAGAGTGAAGCTGCTCTATAAAGAAACGCGACTCGACGAAACTTGAATATTCTACTGAAAATCTTCAAAAATCCCTACTTTTTCACTGCAGAATCATCCAAAACCGTCGTATCATTGACTGTGACTGTCGTTGTGTTATCCACCACAAATGGTAGAAGTGTCTTATCCGTCTCCTCCACTGCGGCTCTTTTCAATCGGGATACTGTATTTTGAATGGATCGGGTTACGATACTCATGTCGGCCAGGCTACTTGTGGCGTCTGAAAATGGGAAATTTCCGGAAAATACGAACTATTTGCATTGAAAATTCCAGAGAGCAGCATGATTTTTGAAACAGTTAGGTTTTAAAATTGAATATGTAGAAAACTGAAGAACTTAGAAAAAACATTGTTTTCACTTCGGAAAACAGTTTTCTATCAGTAAAAACAATGATTTTCACATAGAAATTTCTGTTTCATTTTTGTTATAGAAAAATATTTAGGAAGAAGCGAAGATTTCACTATCTCAGTTATTTTATCTTCGAAAATACACTTTTGAACGAAATTTCCACTTCAAAGCCAAACTTTCATCTCTAGCTCTGGAAATGAACTATTTTTTAATGTTTAGATTTGGGAAAGCTTGTTTTATGTTTTCAATTCTATTTCGCAAAAAACAATTCAATTTATGACAAAAATCCGTCTTTCCGCATTCATTTTTCTCTCGTTTTCAATTTTCAAAATCTTACCAGAAAACGCAGTCGTCTTGGCGGTCATTGCCAACAGTCCACCGGCAGAGAAAATGAATAATAAAAGAAGTAATTTCCTGGGTTGTTTCCTCCAAAAAGCGAACCAAACGAGTGTTCCACCGTAAAGAGTGGCTCCGACAAAGAATCCTCGAATTGCGAATAGAAATGAAAAACTGAATGCCAAGAAGAGATTCACGAGAAGAGTGAGTAACACGGAGAACAGGAACAGCATCAGATTCGAACGGGATGATGTTAGTTTCGCTGAAAATGAAAGAGGAATTGAGGCTTGTTGGTAGAAAATTTTTCGAAATTGGAGGGTTCAGAAAAAATACTGGGGTTTTCAATAAATTTGAGGAGGCAAAAAAAGGGTTTTGAGCTAGAATCGCCGTCGTCACGACTTCCATCGTGGATTTTTAGTCGGTATTATCAGCTTTGTCTCAGAAAACTGAATTTTTGGATTTGAATTTTAATTTTGGTCCTTGGAACAACGTTGACAACACTATGATTTGAGATTGAGAAAACTTGAGAATTATGTCTCAAAAGCTAAATTTTCAGATAGTAATTTTGATGACTTCGGTGTCTATAATTTTGAAATTGGAGCTTTAGAAAGCGCAGGGGCCAGACGTTCTGATTTTGAAAAATGTGCAATTCAAAAGGTTCCAAAAATCTAATTTCCGGCAAATTTTGAGGCTTTTCGAGTTAAAACCCATCTTTACAATACGATTTCAATTTTATCATTATTGGAACCACGGAATTCAATTTTTCGAAATTGTGACTAGACATATGTTGAGGACCTGCGGTGCTGTTTTGGAATTTCAAAAATACTTTTTTTTAGAAATGAAACACGCAAAAATTGTTCAGTTTTTTTTTCTCAAAAGAGAGAGAGAGGAGCAAATTTGAACCGAGGTCAACACAATAATTGGCAGAAAGAATTGAAAAACTCTGTTTTTTGCAAAATTTCGATTTTTGTTTTATGGCCTACATTCTCAGTTTATTCTCAATTCAATCAGTTTTTAGCTCAATCGATAGCTTTCCTGCAGCTTAACATGCTCCCCTGTTTCCAAATCGAAGCCTCAAAAACTGAACGGATGAAAAATAATATTAGAAGAATTTCGCGATTTTTTCAGTACTTCAAAATTTTTACATTTTTCGAGTCCCACTTTCCTCGAAATATCTGGGTCCAGAGTGGTCCGATCGTAATACCGAAAACTGCACCAGAAACCCGAAGCAGTTTCCAGTGCACCCCGAAAAATTCAAATCAAAATCTTCAAAATTGCCAAAACTGGAGATGCGCAAAGTTGGAAAATTGCAAAAAGTGTAATAATTTTTGACAAGAAATTTCCACGGCGGAGCAATCGCGATTTAAGGGAAGAGGGGGAATTTAAGAAATAAATTTTTTGCCGATTTCTGAAGGAAAGGCGTTGATTTCAGCGTGAAATTCAAAACTTCATGCTCAAATTTTAATTTTTTTATTTTCAACGAGTATCGCCGAGAAGTTGAGTTTTATGAGGTATTTAAATCCATCCCTTTTCTGTTATTCTTGGCGAAAACCAACAAATTGCGATTTTTTAATGGTAGAATTGTGGAATCGGATGAAAATGGCGGGTTTTTTTGGAGTGAAAACATAATTTTGACAGGTAAACCTGACTTTTACTATTGATTATCGTGAAAACTTGCTCAAAATTAGATTTGTGGGGTCAGATCTCGGTTTCTGATGATATTTAACAGAAAAATAGAAAATTCTGCAAAAATCTTGCATTTTCTGATTTAAATTTGGGTTGTGGTCTTCCGATTTTTGCGAATAAAACTCATATTTCGGTGTAAAAACTCTTTCAATTTGCATTTTTGTTGGAAATTAGAGATTTATCGACAATAATTCGAAAAGCCAGGTTTTAAAATAAAACTTCAAGGAAAAAGTGTCTATCTGCATTTTTGAACATCAAAATCTCATCGACAAGGTCTCAAGCCCACGTTTACAGCTCATTTTTCCAATGTTTATGTTTTTCGCTATTTTTTTCAGTTTTATAACAAAATCTCACCAGTCCAAGCTCCACAGAACATTCCAATACACGTCCAAAGACAGGCGATAACTTCATGTCGTAAAGAACACACTGACAAACTGCTGGAACTACTGACAAGGCCTGCCGTCAGAAATAAAACGAGAAGAATAATAAATCGAATCGTCTGATTATCGGCTCTCCCCCGAATCAACGAGGCATTTTGACGTTTTTTGGAAGACAGTAGATTGTTCTAGAAGCATTTTCTGTCAGTTTTGATTGGAAATTTGATTTTTACTCTATCAAAAACCATATCCTCATCGTCTTCATCATCGGAAACTGATGCCGTCAGCTTAACATCCACGAACTTCTTCTCCTGAGGTGGCAAATCTCGTTTTGGACTTCTTTCGTGAGAATCCAGGACTGTAAAAATCCGAATTTTCCATCAAGAATTCTAATTTTCGACTCACTTCCCAACTGTGATAAAATATGCGAATCATCATGAAAACTCATGACTCAAAACCACCGATTGTCGCCAGTTTGAACCCGTTTCTGCAATTTTTCGATGTTTTTTTTTGTTTTGCGAAAAAAATTCAGATTGTTTCACGATTTTTAATTGAATTTCAATTATTTTTCCATTTTCCCGGAAGCGAACAGTTGGAATTCCACAAAATATAAAAAATCGCACAGCTGAAACGAGTGTTACCGTACTCGCGTTCGTTGCGAGAACCACTAACGCTGTGTCTTTCTCCTTCGAAAACGCTGCGGTCGCGTTGCGTGTTTGACGCGCGTCGTCAGCCTCTCTCTTCCTCACCATAGATCTCGTGATTTTTCGAAACATTAACGTGTCGTCGATTTGCAAGACGCGATGTAAGCATTGTACTCATTTTCTGTTCTTTTTTATCCAAAATGTCTTCTAACACACAGTTTTAGACCGGAGTTGATGATGATGGTAAACAAAAAGGGGAGGAAAAAAGGCCTGAAAATAGCCAGAGAGAGAAAGAGGTGAAGTGAAAATGTAACTCATGAAATCCGAAAGAAACTCTGAAAAGCTATCGAAAGGATTGTTGAAATATGACTGAAAGACTGAACATTTGTGGTTGGAATTTTGTGGAATTGTTGCGGGCGGCGCGGCGATCGCTGAGAACCCAGCTGAAACCATGAGAAACTACAGAAGTTTCGTCGTTTTGTGATCGAGATCTTTGAATTATTCAAGCTTCAAAGGTATTTTAGTTCCAGTTCCATATTCGATTCCTGCAAGTTCCCTTTCCCCCGGTGGCTAAAACATGTTTTCGATGCGAGCGCTCAAAGGATCAATAAATTGTCCCCGAGGCGCGAAATAGTGTTTGTATCGCGGAGAGTCTTTTTCGAATACTTGCGTTGTTTGCGCTGTGTGTGTGTATCGGGAAAATTGGGGGGAGAAGACGGGTCTCTCCTCTCTTCTCCTCCCTCGTGAACGAAAGGCGCTGCTGCTGCTGACGATAGTCACTTGAGAGATACGAGTGCAGTATAACCAGGCCGCTGTATACATTCATTTCTGTGGTTTTCTCCATCATCATCCTTTTTTTGCTAGTTATAATATACAAGAAATCTCCATAAAAATATGTGTAGAGCGAATATGGAACTGTGAAAAAAGCAATTGAAATGGCAGGAAACAACAAAGTTCATTCATAAGTGAAGGTTATGTGAAAAGAGAAAATTTCAGAGAACCCGAAGTTATTATTTGTATGTGAATTGAATGCCGAGACATTTCATTGAAATTATAGGTTTGTGCAGCGCTAGTTTATGATTTTTGAACACTTTCGAATTTCGTCTCGCTGCTCGCGCACTTCATAAAATTCCAGCCACACGAGATCCATGCTCGATGTCCAATATAATACCTGAAAATCCGAATTTCCATGACCAAAATCCTCCCAAACCCCTGCTCAAATTTTTAAAGAAGTGGGCGGGGCCTGCTGACGTTGGCCCAGCCAATCAGAGCGCGGCGGTGTCCACCCGCCCACAACGGAAATTGAGAAAAAAACCGGAGGGAGAGAAGAGAATTTGAATTATTTATGTTCCTGACTTGACACGAACGGAATGGGAAAAAAGTGAATTTGAAAAGAGAATAATCGCCATCACTGTCGGAAATGATGAGAAAAGTGAAGAAAACATCATGAAAAACGGAAATTTCTCTCTAATCCTTAGCTTTTCCATATTTTAATCTCTCAGATTCCATATCCTCGTTAATTTTTCGTCTAAAACATGGGAAATTCCCCCAGAAATTAAACAAAAACGCTAATTCTAGGTCATGACGGATATCATGTCACAACAACAGCACAACGAGAATAAAGAAGACTTTGAGGACGGCGAACTTCCAGAAGACGGCGAGATTTGTGATGACGAAGAAGAGAAGGCTCCAGCTCCAGCGCCAACCACCAGAATCTCTCCGACAAAACCATCTCTAAATCAGAATCAACAGTCAAAACCGTCGGCTCCGTCGGCGTCATCTGAAAAACAGTCGTCGAGAGATAGAGAGCCACGTGTTCGGCGATTCGAGCAGAAAAGTCCTAAACGAGAGCAAGATCCGGATCCATTCGGGTCGCATACCGATGCTCCAGATGCGGGAAATGGTTGGTGATTGAATTTTAATTTCTGTAGAGAATTAGAGAAAACGAGAGAAAAACAACGACACTCCGGAATTCCGCGCTGTGCGTCGTTTAGTTGTCAGAGGGAAAATTGAATTTTTCAGCCTATTTTCGTGAATTTTTTCAGCACAATGAGGTTTTCTAGTCAAAAAAAGAGTGTTTTGATGTAGAATTAGGGATTTAATAGAAAAGTACACGTTAAAATCCGACGATTTTTGATAAAAAATAGAGAAAATTCCCCAAAAAGCGAGTTTTGCGGAAAAGAAGGAAAAATTATTCCGAGCTTGTTGTAGCTTCTGTACTAATTTAAGGCGTTTTCACTGTGGAAAATTCATCAAAATTGCCAAAACTTCCAAATTTTTATGCGTTCTCGGCCTCAAATTCACCGTCTCACTATAAGAATATTTTCTTTTCCCAGATTTCCTCAACAAAAACTTTCAATATTTCAGAATATTTCGGTGACAAAGACTATCGTGCCGCCGGTGCCGCCGCCAGTTCCGAAGAAGAGCCATTCAGTGATACAGACTATCGACAGAACAATCGAAGACGTCGTCTCTCGCCAGCTCACGATGATCAGGAGTACGAATCTCGTTCGAAACGCCCGTTTTTCGGAGGAGGTCGTGGCGGATTCCGAGGCGGTTTCCGTGGTGGACCCAAGCCCCGTTTTCAGACAGAACATCAAATCTGTAAATTCTTTCGCGAAGGATACTGTAGAGACGGTGACCAGTGCTCGTATTCACATCAAGCAGAGGATTCGTTGAGGCGGCCGGTCTTGTGCAATTTTTATGCCAATAGCTTCTGCAAAAAGGTAAGGTATAAAAGATTTCAGGCTCCGAAAGCTCAGAAAAGCTCCGAAAATGCCTGAATTCCCTCACTAAATTCCAATTTTCCAGGGTCTTCAATGCCTGATGCTCCACGGCGAATTTCCATGCAAGCAGTTCCACAAAGGTCTCTGCAACAACGATCAGTGTCGCTTCTCGCATGTTCCATTGACCGACTACACTCGGCCCATAATCGAGAAGATTCTGGCGGACGAGGAGTCCCGGCAGCCAAGACAACCGACTGTGTATCCACAGAATCCAGTGGCGAATGCTGCAGCGGCGGCCACAGCGGCAGCTATCATGCAGCCAAGGAGGAGGGTGCTTCTTCCAGGAGGTTAGTGAGAAATCTAGGTGAAATTTGAGTTTTTGAGCGTCTAAAAACGTTAAATTGGCAGCGAAAATTGAAGTTTCTAGGCTAGAAATCTAGGTTTAGAGCCATAAAGGCACAGCTGAAATCTGGGGTTTCTGTCGTGAAAATTGAGATTTTTGAGCCATACAACCTTCTAGAACCCTCTAAAAATCATTTTCCAGGACCAGCCGCCAACGGAATGTCTCCACCGCACGCCGCTCCGATAATACACGCTCCAGTCCCGCAGCCAGTGCATCCGAGTCAACTTCCACCGCCACAAGTCGTCGTCCCAACACTTCAACGCAATCCGACGCCACAAATGCACCAGTACGCGCCCACCAATCCACTCATGCAGCAACAACAATCTGGTGGATATTTCAACCAGGGTCCTCGTCCGGATCAAGTTCAAGGACTCCCACCACCACGTACCATAGAACCACCTCGACTGAGTAGTCAGATGGCACCACAGGGATCAATGAGACCAATGATGGGACAACAACCACAAGTCACACATCTTCAACAGCCTGGATTGGTGCTCCCGCCACAGGTTTCGTCGATGCAACAGGAGAGAAAACCAGAGCCACAGCCGGCTTTCAATTTGGAGGTGAGTAGAATTTGCTTGGATAAATACGCTCGAAAGCCGATAAAACTGGAGTTTTTGGTCAGAAAATGCTAATTTTGAGCTCAAAGTTATGGTTTTTGAAGTCGAAAAACTGGGGTTTTGAGCCAAAACTTCTAGATTTCTAAGTGGCGAATCCAGTTTTGGTCATTGAAAAAAAAGGCGATTTTGGTAGAGAACCCCTGCGTTTTAAGAGTTTGTTGCGCAAAAAAAACCCTGAAATTCTGCTTTTTTTGTCAAAAAACTCTATTTTATGCACCGAATAAATCTGAACTCTCTACCAGTCACTCGGGATTTCCAGGTCGAATTCGCTTGTTTTCGGCTCAAAATTAGCTTTTTTTGACTAAAAACCACCATAATCATAGTACTTCAATAGAATTTTCTGAGAAAAAAAACATTTTTTCTCACGTTTTTCCCATTTCCTCTCTAAAATCCACTATTTTTTCAGGCAATGCTCAACAAACTGGCCAACGGATCCAGCATGCGCTCCAGTCCAAAACCAGCCATGACCACCGACGACTCGCCGGCCTCTCCACCACCATTCTCGACTCTCTTCGCTCCAAAATCGAAGATAGCCATGATACCACAAACCCAACAAACTCAATGGGGAGTCATTCGGGTCCTACGACGAGCGCCGTACTCCAACGTGGAAAACGCCGAAAGGATACCGACGAATGATCCGAGAAGAGCCAAGGCGATAGCCAAACAGTTTGATGCGATCTCATCGATGATTGGTGGAATTGGGTCGGCGGCTTCTGTCGTTTCGGATCCACGTCTTCGTGCCAAAAAGGAGACGCCGGTGGCGAAGCCAGCGGAGACACTCTTCTCGTCGTGGATGCCTCAAATGTCATAGATTTTTCCTGGTTTTTAATTTCTATTTCCCCTGGTTCTATCACTCTTTTCTGGTGTTTTCTTTTCCTAATTTTTCTTACAAAAAATTTAAATTTGCGGTCTCTCTCTCTCAAATATTGCCCTCCCTACTCTGTGGCAATTGATCGAAACTGGTATAGGCTTTTTCGTTTCTTTTTTCTTTCAAAATATTTCCAAATGATGCTCATTTTTTGTGTCTTTTCACCACTCTCTCTCTTCCAAACCGTGTAAAATGTGCAAATTATCCTTGTTTTGTTTTTTTGTTAAATGTTAATTACTTTAACAGCAACGAGTATTCATTTATTCGTTTTTCTCCCCCTTTCTTTTCTATCCTGTCATTTCCACACCACCCCTTACCCCCAGTAGCTGATATAAATGAGTTGAAGTTTAGCTTTTTTTTTAAAGAATTTCAGCATTTTCAACGCAAACGGAGTCATGGAGAAGGAAGGAACGTCGGCTTGGATGCAATAACAAATGGAATCGGATTGTTGCCGCTCTGACTTTCGTTCGGCAGGTGCTTGGTTCGATTCCTGCGCCCGCCATTTCATTTTTTTTCTTTTTGAATTTCTGATTTTGAGCTATTCCAGAGAAAAATGATTGATACAAGCACTTTGGCCAATTTTTACCTTGAGGAAGGCGAATTTTCCTCAAAAATCCAGTATTTAGCTCCGAAAAACCAATTTTTCACTCGGGAAATGTGAAAATTACGGAATTTCATGTACAGCCAGTTTTTCCCGAGGGAAGTATGATTCTTTTTACCTTTTTTCAGGTCAAACCCCCCTTTTTTGACTCAAAAAACCCTAGTTTTACCTTGAAAATTGGATTATTCTGTCGAAAATTGCGTTTTCAGTGATAAAGTCGATGAAAACCTGACTTTCTGAGAAAACTAGGTGTTTTCCGATAAAAACGGCAGTTTCTAGACAATTCGGATTTCGTTTTGTTGCCAAAATCACTAAATTGCTTTGAAAAAAAAATGCTTATTTTGAAAAAAAAAAATTTTTCCGCCAAAAATTGACTTTTCAACAAAAAAAAAATACCGATTAGAAACGAAAAAACTGGAATTTTTCGCCTTTTTTCCGTTTTTCTGAAACTAATGATGAATTTTGGGCTCTAATTCTCAAAACTATTTGCAAACCTCTCTTTTCCCATTCGAATACGGAAGAAACAGCAAAGAAATTTCGAAAAATCGAACAATTCGAATTTTTCAAGCTATTTTCTTTTGAATTTATTGAAAAACCACTCGAAAATTATAATCTCACTTTTTTCCCTTATTTTTCGCTTTCGAAACGCGAAAAATCGTTTCGAAACACCCCGAAAACCGCCACAAAACCCTTCACAACGCCCTCTTTCCTCTTCCTCCCCGCCGCTTTACGCTGCGTCTCCACCATCTGCCTTGTCTCTCACCTTTCTCCCCACACAAAACATAGCGGGCGGCGGAACCCGGGAGATGTCGGCTGCGGGTTTAGACTACCTCCGCCCCGTTTCCTCGTTTCCTCAGTCTTCAGTATGGGTCAATCTCTGATCTGCAACTGAATATGATGAGTTCGGGCGATGACTCTCTGTGATTACATCGCACGGCGAGGTGGGAACGCAATACCCGCCTGCCAGCCCGATTCTGAACCAAGTTGCTTTGAAAAGACTCAATTTTTGGAAAGGTCTTCAATTGGAGGATTCTGAATATGGAATTGTAAAAGGAGTTGGGGGAGGTTTCTGTAATTCGATTGCGGTTTATATGAGAGGCTTTAGGGTATTGCAAAAACAAAATATTCACTGTATGATTAGAAAAAGTTCAGAAGTTAATGCGGGATGTAGAGAAAGTGACCAGTGATCCAGGACTTTCATACTAGAGGTTGAAGCGAAACAGCAGCATTTTTTTCCCAAATTCACTCCCAACCAAAGATTAAAAAAATGCGGAAAAGTTTACTGTTTCAAGAACAATGTTAGTTATTCTGAATAACAACTTCAGGTAATTCGTTGAGTGTTACTCGATTTTGATATTTCCCGCTTTTCCAACCTCCCAGATGAAATGTTTAGGCGTTATCTTGAGTTTCCCAAAAACATCGTTCTTTCCCATCCACAACGAACACAAAAGGCATTCCTTCTCAGAACAAACATTCAAAATTGAAACAATGCCATAATTACTTTAGAAACCGGAGAAAATTTTAATGAATAAAAAATGTAAAAAAATGTTCGGAATCTCTTCTATATACTAAAGGAATAGCTCTGTGTGTGTGTCTGTCTGTCCAGCACTTATCACTGAATAACTTTTGTACCCCTCGACCGTTTCCTATCATATTTGGCATGTAGCCATGGGTCCCCGAGCGCTTCAATTCTATAAAGTTTGGAGCATGGGTTACTGTAGGATTAGCTACAGTAACCAGGTAACCCAACAATAGCTAGAAAACGGGTTCAAGGTGCTCAAAATTGTTCCATTTTTTGCATGTACTATCTAAGGGACCCCAATAGTAAACCAACAAAAAATGGTGCAGATTACTGTAGGATTACAGTAGCTACGGTACTCCGAAAACTCAACTGACAAGCTCTGGATGGATAACCTTCCAGAACAATCTCCTTCTCTCCAGAAACTTCTAGAAACTGACAGAAACTACTAAAAACTTCCAGAGCTTCCAGAAACTTCTAGAAACTTCTAGAAACTTCTAGAAACTTCCAGAGCTACCAGAAACTTCTAGAAACTTCCAGAAACTTCTAGAAACTTCCAGAGCTACCAGAAACTTCTAGAAACTTCTAGAAACTTCCAGAAACTTCTAGAAACTTCCAGAACTTCCAGGAACTTCTAGAATGTTCCAGAAACTTCCAGAAACTTCTAGAATGTTCCAGAAACTTCCAGAAACTTCTAGAAACTTCCAGAAACTTTTAAAAACTCCCAGAAACGTCAAAACGTTTGATTATTTTGGCGGGAATTCGAATTTTCAAAATGTTTGGAGGGAATTCAAATTATCAAAATTTTTGGAGGGAATTCAAATTTTCAAAATTTTTGGCGAGAATTCAAATTTTCGAAATTTTTGGCGGGAATTCAAATTTTCAAAACTTTTGGCGGGAATTCGAATTTTCGAAATTTTTCGCGGGAACTCAAATTAGCAACATTTTTGGAACAGGAAGGAGGCTTAGGGTGCATCACTACTCAATGATCAAAAATGAGTTTAAGCGTGGCAAATTAACCCCCCCCCATTGAGGAGCGCAGCGACGAACAAAAAGGAGGTGAGCCGCCGTAGGCGGCGCCACCGACTGGTAATAAACGAACGGAGAAAAACAGGAAAAACGACCAATCTAAAAAAACGGTTGCGTAAACTTTTTTAAAAGCTATTTTCCGAAAACAAAAAATAATTGCAGGATGGGGATTAAAAGTTAGATTTTCGTAGAAACAAAAAAATAATTTACTGTTTCATGGAAGTTATTCAGAACCACGAGAAACATCTTCAAGTAATCCACAATAAATGCGCAAGGCAGAGCCAACTTTAGTCAATCGTTGAAAAACGCACTGAGATAGGATTATTGGAAAAATATTTCATACAAAGTTTATGGACACTTTGAAACCGTACTTTTTTTTCCAGCACTAAAAACTTCATGATCCGCTTAATAACATTGCAATCTGAAAAATTCGACGGGCTTACCTGAAAACGAAACAGCAAAGTCTTCAGTTTGAATCATTATTTTATGATTTTCTCGGAACATACTAATTTTTAGAAGTTTTGAGGTTAGTTTCTTTACTTTGAAACATAAAGATGATAATGCGTTGAATTGTTTGATGCTATATGATATGTAGAGACGTTTGCAGAATTTAATTTAGAAGAAAAAATAAATTCACTATTTTATAATGAAAAAAACTTTAGAGTCAGTTGGAGAGAAAGAATACGGGATCTGTAGGAACAATGAGCAGCATAACAGTTCTTTCATGTTAGAGATTGATGTGAAACAAAATTTTTTTCCTCAAAACCATTTCGGCCAAAGATTTTCAAAAACGCAGAAAGTTTACTGTTTCAATAACAATGTTGTTATTCTGAATAAAAAATACAGGAAAATATCGTTCTTCCCTACCTACAACGAACATAAAAGGCGTTTCTCCTAAAACATTCAATTAAACATTCAATTTGAAACATTAATTTTTTTCAAACAATCGGAGAATATTTCAATTTCAATGAATGAAAATGTAAGAAAAAACATTCGAAACAATAAATATAATAATAAATATAAAAACTGAGTATAATATAGATAAACTGAGAATTAGAAAAAAACCAATCTGATACAGTGGTTGCTTTTTGAAAACTATTTTCCAAAATCAAAAAAATAATTGCAAGGTGGGGCCAAAAAAAATGTGCTAACTTGAAAAACTGAATCTAAAATTAGACTTTGTTTGAAACTGGAAAAAAAACTGTTTCATGAAAGCTACTCAGAACCACGAGAAATATTTCAAGTAATCCATGATACACGCACAAGGCAGAGCCAACTTTAGTTAATTTTTTTTCATACGCTGAGACAAGATTACTATGGAAAAATCTTTTATACAAAATCTATGAACACTCTGGAACCGTAATTGTTTGAAATCCATCAATAAAAACTTCCTGGTCCACCTGAAAACAATACGATATAGAAAAACTGGCGGGCTTAAACTCAAATCTATACAATAGAATAAGCGAAGTCTGCAGGTTGAAGCGTTATTTTATGATTTTCTTGAAACATGACATTTTTTGGAAATATAGAAGTTGATTTTTCCTACTTTCAACATGAAAAAGGAGAAGGGTGTTTGGAAACCGTTGAATTACTTGTAGCAATAAAATCTGTATAGGCTATTGCGAAAGTGTATTTTGTTGAAAAAACGAACGCTCTATTTTCACCGCCAAGAGACTAATTGATTCAATTTCCATTTTCCATGCTTTTTTGTAATTTTTAAACCCTGAAAACTTGATTTTATGTCATAGAATAATCCACTAGATCAAAAAATAATCTACTGTTCCATGAAAGCTATTCACAACTCTGAAAATCGTTCTCAAGTGATCAATAGACATCAATGGTAAAGCTAACTTCATTTATATAGTTTAAAAAAACCTCTAAGACAAATGTACTATGAAATGATATTTCCCCTCTTCCCCAAAATCGCGATTGTTTCGCCGTGGAAATTTCTTGTCAAAAATTTTCACACTTTTTGCAATTTTCCAACTTTGCATCTCTCCAGTTTTGTCAATTTTGAAGATTTTGATTTGAATTTTTTGGGGTGCACTGGAAACTGCTTTGGGTTTCTGGTGCATTTTTTGGTGTTACAATCTGACCACTCTGGACCCAGATATTTCGAGAAAAGTACGTTGCGAAAAATGTAACAATTTTTGGAGTACTGAAAATTTCGTCAAAATCTTTTTATTTAATTTTTAATTGCTTTAGTTTTTCAGCTTTTGATGTGAAAAGTGGTGAGCATAATAAACTTCGGGAAAGCTATCGATTGAGCTAAAAAGTGATTGAATTGAAAATGAATTGAGAATGTAGGCCATAAAACAATAGGCGAAATTTACCTCTGAAAAAGTTTTTCAATTCTTTCTATGAATTATTGCGTTGACCTCAGGTCAAATTTGCTCCTCTCTCTCCCCTTGAGAAAAAGTGAACAATTTTGGCGTGTTTCATTTCTAAAAAAAAGGATTTTGAAATTTGCAAAACAGCACCGCAGGTCCTCAACAAATGTCTAGTCATACGAAATCTATGAAAACTTTGAAACCGTAAACTTTTTTCAAAAAAAAAATCCATCACTAAAAACTTCACGTTCCACCTGAAAACTATGAAATTTAAAAAATTTGGCGGGTTTACACTCAACTGCGTTTAAAAGAATAAGCAAAGTCTGCAGTTTGAAGCTTTTTTTAATGATTTTCTTGGAACACCCTTTTTTTTTGAAACTTTGAGGTTGATTTTTTTTTTCTACTTTCAAGCATAAAGATGATAAAGCGTGGAATTGCTTGATTCAATATAATCTGTATAGACTATTGCAGAAGTGTATTTTGACGGCAAAACAAATTGTTTCATAAACATAAAACTTTTACGCACCACCGAAACAGGAAAAAAAGCGAGATTTAGGAACAATGATCAGCAATACAGGTCTTTTATACTAGATTTTGATGTGAAACATCATTTTTTGCCAAGATCTTTGTGAACTGAAAATTTGAAAAATTCAGGAAGTTTACTGTTTTATGAAGGATTTTTGTAATTTTGAAAAATGATTATAGGCAATGTACACGAAGAATAATTTTTGTCTCAAAAAAAAACACGTTAATTTTTTAAGCAATCGGAGAACCTTTTTGATGAATATGAAAGATATAATATAATCGAAATATCACTGCATGGATCAGTGAGAAAAAACGATCAGTCTGATGTGAAGACTTCATGAAACAGTGATTTTCTTTTTGAAAGACTGCTCTAAAAATACAAGAAAAATGCGGAATGAAGAAACCTATTGACTCAGGAAACTGATGTAACCAGATTCGAATTTCGTTGAAACTGAAATATAATTTACTGTTTTTATGGAAGTTTTCGAAAACTGTGAAAAAAAAAATCAAGTGATACATTGCTCGTGTGCAAGCATAGCCAAATTAAGTTAAAAAACATCATTAAAAAATATAAACACTCTGAAACCGGAAACTTTTTTCCAAATAATCTAGTCCTAAAAACTTCATTTGGATAAACCTATTTTTAGAAAAAGTGAGCGGAGCTCATACTGGGTAATACTAAGGCGGTCGAATCGGCCGAAAAAAAGCCGAGGCCGTTTTTATATCTCGCTTCCTAGCGGTGGGATTTTTCCGATGTAAGAGGCGGCCTTGTAGAGCATGAAAAGTTATGCATCTTGGTTTAAGGTCGGCCCGATTGAGTTATCCGCGGCCGACTTAAAGCAAAAAGCCGCCGGCCGCGATTTTGACAGCTCTGGGTAATACTCAAAACCATGTAGCCAAACAAACAGTTAGATGTTTTCTGATACGCTTTTTTTTGAAACACCATATTTTTTGTAAACTTTTCGGAAATACAATGGTTGGTTGCACTTTTGAACCCAGCCCATTCATCGTTCAGAAGTGTCAAACCTTGAATTTTGTCAAAGAATATTCGGAACCATAATTGATTATTGAAGCCAAACGTATAACTTACCTGAAACATTGGTTAAATTTTTTGAAAACTAAATTTTTATTAATTTTTTGGAAGCGATGAAAAAAGGCTGTGACAAATACAAAATGCAGTTCGCGAAGTAAAATGGTTGTTAGCTGTCTTTGACTAGGGTTTGTTAAGAAACAGGAAGTTTTGAGAACGATTTAAAAAAAACTGTGGGTCAAAAGCCGTGAAAATTTCCACAACAAAAAATTCAAAAAATTAATGTTTCTCGAAAAATGTTAAAAATCTTGGAAAATGAAGTAAGACTAATCCGGAGTGCGCTTCCACAGGTCAAAAAGTATAACATTCCTTGAAATTAGTCTGTATAAAAGTTTTCCGAGAGGTTTTTTTTGGGTGAAGAGGCTGATTAGAACTCATTCCGATATATTCTGTTGAATTCAATTTTTAATTTTTGGTTTTGACTAATACAACATGGATGTTGAAACATTGATGTATATTTATTGCAAAATGACATGGTTTTTTTTAATTAGTATAATTTTTTTTTTGAACAACCCATTCACGCATTATAGGACAAAGCGAAAACGGATATATCTTGTGTTAGATTGTCTCAAAAAACAGAACCAGCGATACTTCGTAAAGCAGCGATTATCGGAAAGTTGAAGGATAAAATTTTGCAAAAAAAAAGAACTTACGATAAAAGTAGACTCAATGTGACATATCAGTTCTTACAATTCAGATAGACTTTTCGAAAAAGTAATTTTTTCAAGTATGTGTAGACGAAAAAATATTCAAGTTTCTCAATTTCAGAAATTCCGAGGTATCGAAGGACGCAAAATAACATGAAGTTTTAAACAAAATAGAAAATCGTTTCGAAACAGAAAAAAAACAAATCGTAACCGAAATTCCCCGTGCAAAACTTGAAAATTCGTCTGTCTGCAAATATCTGAAAAAAATGATACTTGTCGTAGCGCTAGAGGGCCTGGTGAACCCAGACGCTACACTTTTGTAAGAATCCCTGATGCGTTTGGTGGTGTGATGTCTCATAAGAATTGTGTAGATGGAATCACTGCTTTATTCCTGTCGTTTGGGCAATGGCTGAGGCACAGAAGAGTTGGGAGGTGGTTCAGTGGTGGTAGAATACATGTCTTGATGGTAGAGAATATTAGAAGAGACAATGTAAACGTGGCATCGCTGAGGGGAACAGGTCACCTTTCGGTGAGGAAGAAGAAGAACAAGTGAGAAGTGAGTAAACAAGTAAACAACAACAAGGGGCGGAGCTTACAGAGAAAGTTCTCGAAGTAAACAAGTGGGGGAAAGAGTGCGCGTAGGCGAGAGAGCGGTTAGAGAAAGGGGGAAAGTTCAAAAGAGAGTAATTGGCGGGTCGGCGGTGCAACGTCGGCGCTGTCCGGTGGGGCGCGCTTCCATTATTCACGAGTGGAAGGCTGCAAGCCTAGAGCGAGTGAATTGAAGACGTTGAAAGAAGTATAATTGAATCGCAAGAGTTGTATAAAAGCTGAATTCCACGACTAGTGGCTCTAACAATTATTATACTCAAGCGAACCAACAGACATGTAGGAAAAGGTCGTGGTTCCAGCGGAGCTGGGGCCGCGACACTCCGGGGGGAGGGGGTCTACCTTTTTTGTGAAAAAGGTAGACGGCCTTCCTTCTGGGTCCCTTCCATCCAAACTCTTGAGCTTGAGTTGATAATTGTGGATGGTGGAGATATCCATTGGAGAGTTCCGCTGAGGATCGGTTCGTGCAAATTTGGACGTGTTGACGAGTCCATGTGGCTTCGTGGTACCCGGTTGACTTGTGGGTGTAGAAGTTTGCGACTTGGTTAGCATCTTTTCCTGCATGGCAGGTGGTCCTTGCGGACTGGCTTTTCCCAAGTTGCTGAGGCCACTGCTGAGCATCATGTGTTTTTGACTGCATGATGTTCCGTGCGAGACGGGTTTCAGCTTTGTACGAAATGGAAGTAGAGGCTTCCTGAAGGTTGATCCTGCTGTGCTTCCTGACATAGTCAGGTCGCTCTGGGTGACTGAGGGCGGTGATCTCCTTGACATCTAGGGTCCTTTGATCTGTGGAGGTGAAGGTATCCACTGACTTGATCTTGATTCCGGAGTTGTCCTTGTGGGTAAGGTTGCTGAGGTTTCCATGTCCATGTTGTCTTCTGATGATGTTGCGGTTGCCTGTCCGACAATAGGGAGAGTTGGGGCGAACGATTGGGGTGGGGAAAGCAAAGAATGAAGAAAGAATCGAAATTCTGACTGTATCCTGGGCATATCCTGGTCGTTGTCTGACATGAATTCTGGTCGTTGACTGACTTAGATCCTGGTCGTTGGCTGACTTTGGTCCTGGTCGTTGAAGGCTTCTTGAATCCAAATTCATGTTGATTTTATTGTCTTGTTGAATTGGTATCTCATGATTCCTTTGTTGATGACTCCTTTGACTTGTACTGAGGTGACAGATGGAGGAGTTCTCTTCTTCAGGATGGATATGCTTAGGGATAGAAATGGAGACTTTGCTAACCACACTCTGCACACCAAGTGCATATGTGGAGAGTTCGGAAACCAACTCAATCTCTTGAGCATGCTTTTTGGGCACGGTAGAGTTGTCGGCTGAGGATGTTGATTCCTTTGGCCGATGACTTTCCTGACGCTGTGTGGATTCTGACGCATAGTGCCAGGTTCCACTGTTCTCCGTTCCCTTGGTTGGATATCTTTTACGTGTCTTTCCTGGTAGACCTGGCTGAGGAGGATCCTTTATGGTTTTGTGCTTCAACTTTTGGCGTTGTAGCTCCAGAAGGTTCTTGTGTGACTTCTGGGTTATGTGGTTGACTTTTGTCGATCCTGTGCCATTATCTATGAAGAATATCCAGTCGAAGTAGCGGGTGCTATCTCTGTCGAATATCCAGACTTCTTTGTCTAGATCCTTGTTGATGTTTTGATTAGCACTTGAGCCAGTCTCAAGCGCTACTCGAATTGTCCATATCGATGGGCGTCCTAATCCTTTGTTGCGTTGGAAGGTCCTTGACTTGATTATGTTGAGGCTGCTGGTATTGCCATCCTTCTCGTGGAATGCGGTAATGCTGAGGAGACTCGCATACACTGTGAGGATTGTCTCGAAGATGGCAGATAGTTGTTGGTCAGCATCCTTGATGTCGCTGGCTTCCAAGTGATTAAGATCGTCTGGATGTGCCCTGCTTAGATGTTGTTGATTCGTCACTCTCTCACAATCAATCTTCTGGATTGACTTTTGGTCCTCGAGAGTGGTGTCTGGAGCAGGTTTGGTGTTACTTTGAACGATCAGAATCATGAACGTCGATGCAAACTCGTACTTCGCCAGGAAGTCGTTTGAATGCGCTTCAGGACTGAATCTTTCTCGATCATCGTATGGAGACTGGTTGACGCTGAGGTTGATAGGAGGTGGCGAAGATTGGTGTGTTTTGGGTGGAACAACTGGTTGATCTTGAAGCGAGAAGTTAATGTTCGGGGGTTTCAGCCCCTGACTCCTGAAACAACTGCTGTTCCAATTCTTCATCATCCTCCAGGTTTTCGTAGTCCAGGACGTTGATGTTGCCAACATCCTTGTGTCTGAGGAGAAAGCAATGTCCAGGGAAGTGACGTTTCTGGCAGTGGACACACTTGAATCTGGATTTGCATTCGAAGACTTTGTGCGTCTCTGCAAGACAGTTGTAGCACAACACCTTCTTTCTGATGGCTTCTCTTCTTTCCTCCACGGGAATTCTGCATTCTGCTGCGCTGTGGGCTTTGTTGTCGCAATATTTGCATGGTCTTTCCATGGATGGAGGAATGAACGTTGGTTTTGTTCTCTCGGCTGAGGTCTCTGAAGCGATCCGGCGATGTTGATGCTGTGACACTGCGTTGACGTTGATTCGATTAACGTAATTCTCGTCGTGTCCGAGTGCCTTGTGCGGAGCTACTCCTTTGTAATCTTGTTTGATTGCTAAGGTGTTGTGAATCTCGTTGAGCAGGTCGTTAAGGGTCGTCCTGTCTTTTTGAAGTAGTTTGTGTGCTGAGTACCTTACTACCTCTGGGAGCCGGTTCACCATCCCTCTCAAGAAGAAGTAGTCGTTTGGATTGACTCCGTACGTCTGCAACTTGTATGCCAGTGTAGCGAACGTGTTGAGTGCGCTTCGTAGCTTCTTGAAGTCGTCTGGGAAGGTGAGGGCGTCTATCTCCTCGGCGATAGCTCCCTTCTGGAGGTTTTTCTTGTTGAACTGTCTTCCCAAATTGCTACGAATCAACATGTAGTTTTCTTCGGAGACTTCGGAAGTTTCATGTTCTCTGGCAAGAGCTGAGGGGAGCAAGGCGACGAGAATTGTCTGTTTTGTTTCAGCGTCAATAAACATGTTTTTGTGAACCATGTTATCGAATTTCGCAATGAACGTCGGGTAATCGTACTCTTCCCCTGAGAAGGGCTTGATAGCGCTGAGGGCAGATGAAACCATGGTTGCTTTTGTCTGCTCCATTCTGATGGTCAGATCAATATCTTCTCGGCGTATTCCTTTGCTTGCGAGTATGTCTATTGGATTGCTGTAGGTGAATCCACCGTTGGTGTTGAATCCAATTGGCTGAGGAAGCGTTTGATTCCGTTGGGCTTGATTCCCTTGGAATGTGTTTGTGCTTCCTTGGGATGATCCTTGACCCGTAGGTCTGCTAGCACTACACTCTGGAGCAAGAAGCACTAGCATATCCTCGAATCGCTTTTCATTATCTCTTTGCATTTGTACTACGGTACGTTTGAACCATTCCATGTTAGCCTCCATCTGATCCATTCGCTCCTCCGTACTTCTTCTTGGACGATTGGTGTCTTGTCCTTGTTGGCTTCCGAAGAACTCCGGTTGCAGCTGAGGAGGGAGATCTTGATGATGGTGAACTTGCGACGTGCTGTCCGACCGATAATGATTTGGGCTTTTGTTGCCTCCGTCGTCTTCTGGAAAAGTGCCGAGGCCTGGACTTGCCTCTGCACCACACCCGGTGGGTGAGACAAGCTGAGGATTCTCTGCTCTTTCCTGAAGTTTTGCTACGGCTTTGGATATGTCCAAAATGATGTTCTGGACATTGTGGTTGACCAGATGCTCCTTCATTTCTTTCTCCGCTTCTTCTTTTTGCTCAGTAGTTGCAGATGTATAGCTGCTGAGGACGGCTTGGATCTCTGGTTCCAACGATTCCAGTGAAAGTTTCGTATCCTTCAACGCTCGATACTTGTCAGTCCAAGCGACGAGTGGGATGGTATTGCCTGACATTGAAATGAGTCCTTGAAGTTCTCCAAGGATTTTGTTGGCATTGCTGACGACTGTTGTCACAGAGTCCTTGAATGCGTCCACTTCTTGATGCATTGTTGCTTCAGCGATTGTTTGTTTTTGCGCCAAGTTTGCTGAAACCAACACAATGAGCAGTTGATTTGGCGTAGGGAAGAGAGATAGAAATGACGAGTGAAGGTAACAGAAAATCCTTTAAAGGTATGGAAACGAAAAATGAAAAAAGGGTGATTCCACTCGTCTCCTTGTTTGCGGACTTCTATTGCTGAGGAGCTTTGTCACTCTTGCTTTTGTTTGCTCTTCTTGGGGACGTGGTGACGTATCTTCTGGTCGGGAGTCTAGAGGTCTTGCTTGACTCGATCAATCAGTGGGAATGGTTTGATGGTTATCCAAGCTGAGGGGGAGCTTCTTCTTGTTGATATTGACTGGAGGAGACGCTCCTTAGCTTGGTGGATGCTGGGATATCCATTCCTGTAGAAGTTGTGCTCGTGTGTGTATCCTTCTGACCATTGTGACGTGGTCTTCTTGCATCCTGATGTGGTAGTCCAGATGGCAACTCCATTCTTCGGTTTGCTTAAGGGATTTAGCTTCTTGCCAGGCAAGATTGAAGCATTGCTGGAGCTGGATCCGTTTTTGGATGTTGACACGAGCTGAGGGTTGGGTACTTCTACGTCGATTGTTGATCCAGGAGCGTTCGACTGTTGACTAGAGTTGGGCCGAAGCGACTGAAGACGTCTACTCTCCACACCTAGTGGATTTCATCGCTCCGGTACATTCCGGCTTTCCCCTAGTCTTGGCAGAAGGATGATGTTGATAACGTTCCTGTAGTTGTGCTGCTTGCCAGATGCCCAATTTTTTGGCGTTGAATAGGAAGGCAGGATTGAAGTGTTAGATGAGATATGACGGTAAGTAGATTTGTGAGTTCCGAATTGCTTATTTGGACGTACAATGTCCCTCGATCTCGATGTCTTCTGAAGGTGTTGCTGAGAGCGTAGACATGTAGACTTGAGTTCCATTGGTGTGGACGCTGAGGACTCCCAGGTGAATCTACTAGCTCCACTTTCGTTCGCTTCTCCGGACGGGTTTGGGTCCTCTGCAGGATAGTTGGATGTCCTCTTCCCGGACAGGTTGGGTCCTCCTACAGGATAGTTGGATGTCCTCTTCCCGGACAGGTTGGGTCCTCCTACAGGATAGTTGGATGTCCTCTTCCAGGACAAGTTTGGTCCTCCTACAGGATAGTTGGATGTCCTCTTCCAGGACAAGTTTGGTCCTTTACAGGATAGGTTTGTTGAGCTGATTGGATGATCATCTCGAAGAATGCACAGCGATTGCCACATCCCACAGTTTAATTCACGGTTTACGAACTGTGGCATCTCGCATCCACGAATCGCCATGACTTCCGATTTCCACGGCTTTTCCGGTCGCATTTTTCCTGATTTTGCTGATCCTTTTGCTCTTCGACCGATGATGTTGCTTCTGATGGAGCGGATAGCTGAGGTGATGCTGATGTTGGATGGAGTACTGCTGGATTTTTTGACGATCGCGTTATGTGTTGCAGCGTCTTCTAGCGTAAAATCCTCCATACTGACTTGATGTTGCGTTTAGTGGGTGGATTTTTGCTGAGGAAGAGTGCTAAGTCTTCTGCGACGCCATGTCGATAGTACGAAGCCTCTTATCCTCAGCTTCCATCGCTCTCCTTGTATTCATGCGCCATTGGCTTCATTTGTAGCGGCTAGGCTCAATCGACGTCCTGATGGGCTTCTTTAGTTGTCCACGTGTTCGCCTGATCATAACGCCATTGGCTGCTGGTTGCTACACTGGCAGAATCAACGCATCTCGTAACATTTTCCGCATCATCTCCGGTTGGTGAAGAGCTGAGGTTTAATCTTCTTTCTCCGCAAATCGATCGTTGCCTCGTTCTGACGAAAACGCTGTTTCCGCCAAAAAATCGATAGTTCTGATTTGCTGAGGGCGAAATCATTGGAGTTGGTCGAATGCGACCAGAATTGTTCCTCCTTTTGTGTTTGTTGTTCCGACTGAACTTGCTTCTTTGAGATTCCTGTCTTCTTCGGCTTTCCAGTCGATAAATCCGTCTTCCGACGAAGGTGATGGACGCTGAGGGCAGAATGCCGTCCTTTTTCATCGCTGGCCTCTAGTCAGGAGCATCATGGGTCTTGCTTGAAGTTCTGACGATTTTTTAACGCCGCCATCGCTCCTAGCTCCTCTTGATACCCATTCCATGTGACAAACCCGTTGTCGATCATGGATGACGTTGACGACCGGCTATGAGAGCAGGAGAGGCGCCTAGGAGCCAGAGCGAAAGACTGTTCCGTTAACTCAAAGGCCTCCAAACCTACTAACCCAGCTCACGATCGAAATCCTTCGTGTATCCGTCGTTCGCCACGATTTTCCGCGATTTTTCTCGAAAATTGCATCATTTCGAGGTTTCCGATGAACAATTGTGTTGTTTGACGTCTTCTGACTTCTTCTTCGGTGTTGGAAAGCTGAGGAAAATGACTAAAATCCATTGCAAGCTGCTCTTGATCTTGTTTGACGGCAAAAGCCCGGGCGCCGCCAAAAAATCGATAATTTGCGTCATCGATGCGTGAGAGCCGCTTGCTGAGGGGGAATCCTTCCGAAATTCGTTCCGTTTGACCACGTTCGTTCGGTAAAACCGCACAACAGGCTGTCTAGCTCATCCGCACGCCTTGTGCATAGAGAAAGGGGGCCTGAAGGCAGCTACCGATATTCACTTATCTCTTTTTCCGTTGAGCGCATCCGTTGTTGCATCAGGTCACCAGTGGGTCCTTTTCCAGGAGAAAACATCCGATTTCGCGACGATCTTCAATTTCCTCCCTCCAATCCGGTCGATGCACCATGTCGTAGCGCTAGAGGGCCTGGTGAACCCAGACGCTACACTTTTGTAAGAATCCCTGATGCGTTTGGTGGTGTGATGTCTCATAAGAATTGTGTAGATGGAATCACTGCTTTATTCCTGTCGTTTGGGCAATGGCTGAGGCACAGAAGAGTTGGGAGGTGGTTCAGTGGTGGTAGAATACATGTCTTGATGGTAGAGAATATTAGAAGAGACAATGTAAACGTGGCATCGCTGAGGGGAACAGGTCACCTTTCGGTGAGGAAGAAGAAGAACAAGTGAGAAGTGAGTAAACAAGTAAACAACAACAAGGGGCGGAGCTTACAGAGAAAGTTCTCGAAGTAAACAAGTGGGGGAAAGAGTGCGCGTAGGCGAGAGAGCGGTTAGAGAAAGGGGGAAAGTTCAAAAGAGAGTAATTGGCGGGTCGGCGGTGCAACGTCGGCGCTGTCCGGTGGGGCGCGCTTCCATTATTCACGAGTGGAAGGCTGCAAGCCTAGAGCGAGTGAATTGAAGACGTTGAAAGAAGTATAATTGAATCGCAAGAGTTGTATAAAAGCTGAATTCCACGACTAGTGGCTCTAACAATTATTATACTCAAGCGAACCAACAGACATGTAGGAAAAGGTCGTGGTTCCAGCGGAGCTGGGGCCGCGACAATACTGCTTCAAAACGTTTATCTAAAGTGTAAGACATTTTAAGCCAGATTTGAATCACAGTTTGCAACAAATAATCCAAAAGAAGATCGTCATGAAACCTTGATCATTCCAGTAATTGTCTTATTCATTTCGTATTCTTACAGAATTTTATCATCTTCTTGTTCTTCTTGTTCTCAACTTGAAATCCATCAATAAACATCCTAAACAACATGAAAACGCTACACAAACTTTGAGAAGTGGGCGGAGTTTAAATTGATTCAATCCGAAATGATTTTAGTAACCAATGTTATCAGAATAGTGCTCTTAATAGTTTATTTTTGAAACATTGAAAATTTACAGTTTTCCTGAAACTGTCATTTTCATGAAATGATGCGAGACACATGTTCAAATGAATAAAGATAACGGTCTCGTGAAATTCGTTAAAATTATGAAATTTCAATAAACGTACAAAAAAATGAGAAAATTTTTTTCGAAGAGACATGAATTTTATCTAAAATTTTATAGAAGTGTTCCAGAAACACAGTTATTGAATGGAATAGCATTACGCAAAATTTTATTTAAAAAAATAATACTTTTTTGAAGCAGCAATTTCTTTTTTTCAAATCTAACTCTGTCAACTGCTTTAGACCTAAAACTCAACTTTCAAATGTTGCAAAAAGTGAGCGAGGGTTTGAAAACACCGGGCACAGCAAAGTCTGTTGTATGCTGTTTGTTTCGAAAACAAGTTGAAAAAGAACAAAAAAAAATACTGTTTCATGAAAAATTTCCAAAAAATTAAAGAATGAGAGCCAGTAATCCAAAATGCCTATCGACATTGGAAGGTTTATGAATTCAGATTGGGTTCAAAAAATTTTAGACCGACTTTCTTCCTATTGAAAAATAGTCAGCGGTACAAATCTTCTAAAACAGCTAGTTTCACTTCGACGAACACAGCAAAGTTTGTTGTATGCTGTTCATGTTTTAAAAACAAGTTGAAAAAGAAAAAAAATTCCTTTTTCATGAAAAGTTGTGGAAAATAACTGGGAGTAATCGAAAGTGACTGTCCATATTCGCAGATGTGTAAATTTCAGATTAGCTTCAATGAATTTTACCCTTCTCGGTTATAGGACAATCTACACAACATCTATTTTTATTTAGTACAAATTACATGGTCAATGTGAAACTGTAGTGATTCTTTCTTTGAACAAGCAGTATCTATTATTTAATCCCAATTTTTTCTGAAAATCATAGAAATGTAGCGAAAAATGGGCGAAGTTTAAATTGAGTTCCGTGAAACCTGTACATCAAAGGTACGCCTCGTAATATGAGTCAGGAGCAGTTTATCTCGGTCGAGTTAGAAAGTTTCAAACAAAATGTGGTCAACTAAAAAATGTTCCCTGCTTCATTTTTAACATTTTGTTCATTGAACTTTTTCTCATAGCTTTAAAGAATACTTCTTTCAGAATATAATACTAGCTGTATATCTAGGAAAGTTTAATGGTTGTTTGAACGACCGGCTAACTACACAGCAATGTATTTTGTATGCTGCTTCCTGTTAGAAATCATGTTGAAACGAGAAATATTTTATTGTTTCATGAACAATTTTCTAAATTGAGAGAAATGAACGCCAGTAATTTGAAAATAGGCATAAACATTTTCGCAATTATGAATTTCCAGATTTTTTCGGATGGTTTTCAGCCAAATCTTGTTTCTATATTCTTCCCTCGATAAATGAATACTACCAAATGGCAATCACGTAGTATGGCTTTAAATTATGTTCAAACTTTATGAATTATCTAAAACAGTAAATGTTTTTCATTTCCGAACCAAAGTAATCTCTGTGGTCACAACATTATCGTCTTGTAAACAAGACAGTCTTGATGAGACAGTCTATCAAACTCAGGTATAGCAGTTTCCACAATGTGTTGCTTTCTGCTGGATCTTCATTGAAACTTTGAATATTTCTGTTTCATGAAAAATAGTGATATTTCTGGTGAAAAAAGGTCTTTAATCCGAAATGTGCATCAACATGTACGCAATAAAAACCATTGGATTGCTGGAATGTAACATGAGCTTTTATAGAAAAAATAAAACTCGCGGAAACAGTGGTTTTTTTGGAAGTCAAGTTCGAAACACTATGTTCGGACCCCGAGAGAACATAATTATTTTCAGAACATACAGTTACCATTCTCAAACTCCAACCACCGCTCCGCTAAAACTTGAAGAAGAGAAAACTCGATCCGTGAACCCAATTGGAAACCTTTCTGAGTTTGAACACCAAAAAAATGTGTTTTCAGAAACAGTGAGTTTTATGGATTTGTCCTGAAATCGTGGGACATTGATTAGGACGAAGAAAATAAAACTTTTCTTCTGGTAATTCACTTGTTAGAGGTTTTATGAGAAAGTATTTGGACAAATTTTTCGGCTTAACAATCATCCCAACTATGAAAAAATATAATGTTTTGTATAGATTTCATGAATGAGAAATGAATGTCAGCAAAGTTACTTTCCAAAGACTACTTCTTAGCTAATTAGAATGACAGAAAAAACGAAAAAAGTACTGCACAGCACAGCGGATTCATTTATTGCATCAGTTTCGTTTTTTTTTTCTAAGACGTCAGTGCTAAACTATACTGAAAAAAAAAACAAAAAAAGAATAGACCTTGGATTCACCATGGTAACCTTTTTGAAAAACGGGAAATCAACTGTTTCAAGAACTTTTTTCAAAAACTGGTATATTCAATATATTCAATAATATATACTCCAATAATGTTGGATCTCTACACTTAGTAAATTTATCTCTACGTTTTCAGTGTCAGTGGAATAGACTCATACATTTAATAGCTAGATCAAACTTTATTCAAATTATCAGATATTTTGAAACATAGTTTTTTTTATATATTGATGAAAGGATTTCCACCAAGCCTGATTCAGGATTTTTTTTATTTCTCGAAAAAATTGCAGTTTCATGAACATTTTTTGAATTTGACGTTTTTTGAAATATAGCTTTCTCAACGTCATTTGTTCTTGATACCAAACCTGAAAAAAATTTAATATTTCATGAGCATTCTGAGAAAAAACTGTGGAATCGAATGGAATAAAACATGAAGTTTCATTCGGAATTGCCAGGCTTTAGGAACAGGGATCTCTGTTGTTTCAAAATTGAAATCCAGCTTTAGCTGAATTCTATGAAAAATGATTATTAATATAAACTTATTGAGAAAATGAAAAAAATACCTGTTTCGAGAACATTTTTATTAATTAGTCCGTTCCAAAAGAATTGTTTTTTCTCTTACAATTTTCAAATTGAAGTGCCCCTCCAGTTGAAGTTACTCTCTAATAGTGGTGCACTCCGCGGGTGCGTTGGAAAATACTTGCAGGCACCTATACTGGAGTATTTACGATATGTCATAATTAACTGCTTGCATCAATAGCACAGAAGGGAGCCTGTGCTTCAATTCTACTACCAAAATATTTCTAGTCGAATTATGAGAACCAGAATTTTATCTTCCTCGGAACAAAATCTTCTGCGAATATTCTGAAAGTGCAAAATGATCCTATTACTAGCTATCAACTTGTATGTTATTTTAAAGTGAAAATGAAACAGTAATTTTTTTGAACTTTCGGGACTGAAAATTTCAGGAAATATTACAAAATCAAGAAACATGTATATGAGTAATTGAAAATGTAAACCCAGAGATTCCAGAGATTGAATTAATTTGAGTTTTTAGAAGTTTTTAGTTTAAAAGAATTGAACTCGAAATAGATATCACATCTCATACAATGCTCATAAATGTTTTGAAGCAGAGAATTTTTCCTTCGAAAATGTGTTTCGTTTTCAAATTGACTTGCTAAAATTTTCCCAGTCTCTTTACACGAGTTTGTTTATCAAACTGAGGTATCCAGAGAGCACCTTCTACGATATTTCGCTTTCAACCAAACTTTTCTTGAAGTATTTCGTGAGAAACTCGTCAAATTGCGAATAATAATTGCTTCTAATCCGAATGTGTATCAACGCAAAAACAACATTATCATCGGAACCGTTTCGAAGTTGAATTCTGTAAAGCATGAAGCCGTGAATATTATGTTGTCAACTTGACCCTTCCTCGAATAATGGAAGCTTTAGACTTCAAGCAAACACCCTAATATTTCAAACCAGTGATTATTTTTTTCTATTTAAACCATGTTTCAACCCCTTATCCACAAATGGCCACTTATGTCCAAAAAA
>GL380006.1:132915-157136 GCA_000143925.2 Caenorhabditis brenneri
AATACTGAAAATGTGAAAAAATACATTTTGAATTTGTTTCTCAGAAAGCAAACAATCTTCTAGTTGTCACGTATCTTATGATAACTGCATTTGGGGTTATTAACAATACACAGTAAAGGTCATAGCGTAAAGGGCGGGTTTTCAGCTTGAATTCTACAACTGAAGAAATACTGCCTCTAACGAATTTCTATCTAGCGATTAGAGCAAAGATCTTACAAACTTTATGAACGTTTTGAAACAGCAGCTTAATTTCTCGTTTCGAGAAACTCATTCATAACTTTCGTTTTCATGCATAGCGGAGAAGAGGCGGAGAAATAAGAAAGGTACCAAGAAGAATGGTCTAGTAAAATCTACAATCAGCAGTTTCTGGTATAACATTTTTGAAACATTGAAAACATTTCCTGTTTCATGAAACAGTTCAGAAATCGAAAACCTCCGTTCCTGTGTTTCTTGAATCGTGTGGTATTCTTAACATAAGGAGTTTTCACAAAACTTTACTTTTCTCTCTGAAAGTGGTGCAGCATTGTTTCTGACATTGAGATACCCAGACCAACAATGCTAGTTTTCCGGAAGCAGTACTATGCATTACCTTCCTGAAAGAGTGACGTTTCTAATTTCGGACACCAAAAAAGCTCAAATTTGTGAAGTTATACACTTGTCAGGTTCATGAAAATCCAAAAATTCCCGAAGCTAAGGTTCTCATGATCTCAAGCGACAAACATTTGCAGAGGGTGCTAATGGAAGTGGCTGATCGGTGCTTATACGAAGCAAATGGCACTTCAATGCATTCATCTACCATAAAACAGACACCTCCATATGAAATTTTTGCTAGTCAATAATCCCATTAGGGGTTCCGTTCACTATCCATCACTCTATGTAATTAGCCTTTTTTCACCTAGAGAGCAACCATTCTCGAAAGTTCCCCAGGGGCCCGCCTCCTTAGTATGAAATCCTGACGAAATCGGTTCATCTTTTACTTCTTGCCTGTTCCGTATGGCTCAATGATACCTTATTGGCCGATTGTATAGTGATTCAATAACATAACACGACATTTTATACAAAATAAACTAATTTATTGAAACTGTGAAAAACAAAAAATGCTGAGTTTGTTGTCAAGGAATTGAACATTTCTATGACAACAGTTCTTGGAGTCAATAACGATATATAAGTTATAGAGAAAGGGTTGGGGCTTGAGCCTCAATTCTACGGCCTAGTTAGCACTATCTGACTTCGATCATTGTTTCTTCCTCGAACCTCAAAAGGCTCAAAAGCGATCATAGCAAACTCTTCACAAACTTTATAAACTTTTCCCCCTCCTCCACAAAATCGCGATTGTTTCGCCGTGACAATTTCTTGTCAAAAATTTTCACACTTTTTGCAATTTTCCAACTTTGCGCATCTCCAGTTGTGGCTATTTTGAAGATTTTGATCTGAATTTTTTGGGGTGCATTGGGAATCGCTTTGGGTTTCTGTTGCAGTTTTCGGTGTTTCAATCTGACCACTCTGGACCCAGATATTCCGAGAAAAGTACGTTGCGAAAAATGTAATAATTTTTGGAGTACTGAAAATTTCGCAAAAATCTTTTTTTTTTAATTTTTAATTGCTTCAGTTTCTGAGATTTTGATGCAAAAACTGGTGAGCAAAACAAACTTCGGGAAAGCTATCGATTGAGCTAAAAAGTGTATGAATTGAGAATGATTTGAGAATGTAGGCCATAAAACAATAGGCAAAAATTAACTATGAAAAAGTTTTTCAATTCTTTCTGCGAATTATTGCGTTGACCCCAGGTCAAATTTGCTCCTCTCTCTCTCTCTCTCTCTCTCTTGAGAAAAAATGAACAATTTTGGTTTGTTTCATTTCAAAAAAAAATAGTATCTGGAAAATTGCAAAACAGCACCGCAGGTCCTCAACAAATGTCTAGTCGAAACAGCAGTTCAATATTTCGTTCCGAAAAAATTGTTAATAACCTTCTAGTTTTGAAACATTGCGAACATGAGCCGGGAAGCAAGAAGACCAACAAAGAAAAAACAGTTTAGCAAGACATACAATTTGACGTTCCTGATAATACTTTTTCAAAACATTAAAAAATTCCAGTTTCATGAAACGTAGAGAGTTCAAAAACTGTTGTTCATGTGTTTCGTGAGTTACAGTAATATTCAAAACATTGAGTTTTTGTTAAACTTCATATACTTTCTCTGTGAAACTGGTATGTGCTAGCGGTCAGAAAAAATTTTTTGATGTTGAGATGAGAAAACTCACGTTTTTGGCGTTCTCATTTTTCTAGTTTTTATTCGCGGTACCAACGAGCTGAATACTAATGCTAGCTTCTCAAAAGCAGCATCATTATCTTCCTGAAAGAGTGATGTTTTGAATTTCGCACACCAAAACTATTTGAATTCTGAAAAAATCTAATTTAGAGCCTATATTTGTTTTATTTAGATAGCTGTACTTTCCAAACCACACATTCCCAAGCGGAAGGTTCTCATGGCCTCACAGGCAATTAGCATTCGCCGTGGATGCTAATGGAGGTAGCTAAAGGGTACACGGCCTGTCGTTCTTGCTAATGGCCTTTTTTATTGAATGGAGAGAGAGAACATTCTCGAAAGTGCACCGAAGCCCCGCCCCCCCCCCCATAGTATACAAGCCTGGAGAAGCACTGAAGCCATTCACTTCAATTATGAACAAGCTGGGAGAAGAGACGCCCTTGACAGGAACGTATCCTCTACTCGATGGGGAAGTTCTTTTTTTTAAGCAATTCTTAGGATAATATAATAAACCTATACACAATTTTTTCATATATCTCTTGCATCACATTGATTCTTAATAAAAATTCACTTCGAAAGTCATATTTCTCTGATTATTTTGTCCCTGATATGTCATATTGAACTGTTTGCACCATCAGCACAGGAGGGAGCCGGTGCCTCAATCAAGTGTACCATCAAGATAAATCTAGTTGGCTTACGACAACCAAAAGTCTATCTTTTCCGGAACAAAACATACGTGGATCATTCGAAGCTGAAAGTTCGCACCGATTGCTTACAATCAATATGCATGTTATCTAAATGCCAATGTGAAACAGTAATCTTTCAAATCTTATTGAACTGAACATTTTTGAAAATATTCTGAAATCAGGAAAAAAATATACCATAATCACTAGTCAAGTGACTCTAGAATTTGAATCAATCTGGGATTTTTTCCATTAGAGCAAAGTGTAACACATTTCATACAAAGCTCATAGACTTTTTGAAACTGGAATCTCTAGTTTCCAGCTCACAGTGTGATTTTTATGTTGAAATCGCAGAAAAGCAGGAAGGGTGCGGTGACTGATCAGAATGGCTCACAATCGGTAATTTCTAACTTTTTTCTCAGCGTCAGGCTTATTCATAATGGAAACTCACGTTACTAGCTGTTTCAGTTTCCATTCAAGTTTCTGATTATCCTGAATCATTGATTTTTTTTTCTACCTTGAAGTCACTTTTACTCCATCCTTAACCAACAACTACTGAAATGTTGTAAACAGCGGGAGGAGCTGAATTAATCGAAATATTTCACAAAGTCTGCAAAATGATTCATCCTGTTTGTGTTTTTTTCAAAATTGCTGTTTCACGAAACTTTGTTAAGTTGTTTGTTTTCAGCCCACACTCAATGCTCTACTCTTATTAGGTTACTTAATGACACCTGTTTCTCGATAAAAAAAATGCAATATTTCTAAAACAGTAAAATTTTATGAGAGTTTTTGTAAATTGGAGAAAAATTATGTTTCATGAACAAGGTAAGTTCTTCTATTCAAAATGGAGGTAATCCTAGACCTCATCCAAAGCAAATTTGTATTATTTAATTAATCGAGTGGACAGAATTTATGCAAATGCTTTGAGTAGAATACAATTTTAAATTTCATAGAAATCTGGTAGACTTTTGAAACAGTGTTTTTAAATTGGTTTCGAAGTTAATTGAATCCGATGAAATATACCTTTCAATTGAAAATTCTTGAAAAAAAAAAGTTACACTCACTGTTTCAGAAAGTTTTCAAAAAAATTAAATAATCAAAGGATTGATTTCTCTTTGGGTCTGTTTGAACTGCTCATATCACTAACACATGCATCAACAGGTGCGAATTCAGAACAATTTTACTGTTCCATAAAAAACACCTCCGGTCGCTTTACGACAAACAAAGGTCTATCTTCCTCTGAACCAAAAAATTATTCGAATAATTCCAATATGAAACCTTCCACCTACTACTCAGCATCAATATGCATGTATCTAAATGCCAATATAAAACAGTAATCTTTCGAATCTCATTGAACTGAAAATTTCAAAAAATATTCTGAATTCACCAGAAAAAAATTAATCCTACTCACTAGTTAAGTGACTCTAGAATTTGAACCAATCTGTGATATTTTTATGGGAGAAACGTGTATCACATTTCTTACAAAGCTCATAGACTTTTTGAAACAGGACTTTTTTTCTGTTTTCAGTTCAAGATGTGATTTTTGTGTTGAAATAGCGAGAAAAGAGAAAGGGTGCGGGTCTCGATCAGAATGGCGTACAAATAGAGGTAATAGCAAAATAAATAGTTTCTGTTACGATTTTCCCGAAATATTACAATCACTGTTTTAAGAAAATATTAAGAATTCAAAAACCTTCATTCGAATGTTCTAGTTACTTTAAAAGTCAGTAAATTTGAAACTCAGTTCGTATCCCCAGAAATTGATCCTTTTCTCGCTGCAAAGTAACAGAACTATGCATGACTTTCAAACCCAAAGTATATTACCTACCTGGAGCAGTAATTATTTTTTGTTGTTTTGAAAACGTAGTAAATTGGGTAGACTGAAAATAATCAAATGAGAAACAACTTGATATTTCAACAATCTGTTTGTGAGAAAAAAAAACGTAAAACTTTTTCCAAGCCGAAGCTTCGAAATTTTTTTACTCATTCAATTTTTGATAAAATGAGCTATTCTCCGGCTCAAAATGATCATAATATGATATTTTGATATGAAGAAAACCTTTTTCTCGGACCCTTTGTTTCAGATGTTATGTTCTCTCAAAAGCTAGATAACCACGCTATTTTGCTGTTCAAACTGAAATGAGCTTCGAAAATCTAGACATACGAACCAGTTTAGAACAGTTTTTGACACCAAATTAATGAGATTTCAGAAACGGTAAGTTTCGAGGTAGCTTTTAGAAACTATAGAAATTAGTAGAGGCTATGAAAAGTAAACATATTCCATGAATTGCTTTCAGGAAATCAACAATTTTACAATGTGAATCCATATAAATGAAAGAAAGAACAAGAGAACGAATTCACAAGATAATTGATTAATTTCTTGAAACAGTTTTTCTTGTTCAAAAACTTTATCACTGAATTATACTGAAACGAGAGATAAATTCATTTTAAAAAAGGATACTATTGATTTGTCAACATTCTTCAACATAATATCACTCTCTCAATGCCATCTGTTTTTTTCAGATTGAAATTGTAATCTTATCATTAACAACTACATTTGTAGAGATTTGGATTGAAAAAAACTCCTGTTTCATGAAAACTGTAATCTAAGTCACTAACCATAACTGCAATCCATGTGGGTTTCTTTGTTTTAACTGAAAATAAAACGGAGCCTAAATTCTACTACTTCTCGGCTTACGTAAACAAAGTGGTATTTTTATTCAAACAGTGACTTGTGTCAAAAATTCCCAACTGGAAAGTACTCCCAACTAGTCCCAATGAGTAGTGATCAAAAGCTATTCCCTTTAAAAAATAATAGAAAACAGTAATTTTTTGATCTGACTGAATTTTCTAGAATCACAGGAAACAAATATATCACACTCCAAAGACTCTAAAGTTAGAATCAATCTGATATTAGTTCATGAGGAATTGAAAAAAAAAACTTTTTTTCAGAATTAATCACTACACTGACTATTACATTTCATACGAAGCTCATTGATTTTCAAAAACAGTAGTTTTTATTTATTTGGAAACATGTTTTTTTTTTAGTGATTAAATTGAAGCATCGGCAAAAATGAGCGGGGTATGGTGGAACTCGTTGGCAGGATGTAGCAGAAAATAGAAACAAAAGGTTCTGATATGATTATCTTGGAACCTTAAAAATGTACCGTTTTATGGAACTAGTATGAAAACGAAATATTCATACAAGTGTTCCGGATTCAAATAAGATGGTGAACTTTGAACTCCGCCTTTTTTCTCTAGATTTTTTATTCTCGGTGAATACTGATCGAACAGTGCATATTTATCAAAAGAAAGTATTGTCGCGGGCACCGCGACAGGAATTGGCATGCTCCACGTAACAACAACCGTCGGTGCACAAAGGACGACTCCGTACCTGTAAACTCCATCGTCAACATCCCCCGACAACGACCAACAACGAAGGAAACATCCTCCAACTCCTAGGCGCGCTTTCTTCACTTTCCCACGTGGAGTACAAAGGCTCCGGCAAGCGCGCCCCACCGGACGGCGCGACAACTCGCCCATTCAAACGAGCGGCGCGAGCGGGAACTTCTCTAATTCCTTCTAGAACTTCTTACCTTTTGGCCCAAAATGATTACTTCTCTTGTATTCATTCCTTCCCTTTTTACCACCACCAATTGGTAATTGTTCTACCACTTCAACCACCACCACCATACCTGTATGCCATGACCACCATACCTGTATGCCAAAGCTAACCTATCAGTCGGATAATAAATCCTTCTATATTCTATCTACTATTGCATCACCAATCACACAACATTCATCCAACGAGGGAACTACAATCGTCGAAGCGACAGTTCCACTGGCTGTCCTCGCGACAAGTATTACATTCCCATGAAACAGTAATTTTTCAATTTCGGAAACGTAGTAAATTGGGAAAACATGAAAAGGTAGAAACAGGTGTGATGAATTTCCATATTTTATCAATCTGGTTTTTTGAAAAACCATTTCAAGTTCTTTCTGAAAGCTAAGGATTTGAACTTTTTTATACTTTCATATGTTCACCAAAACGAATTTAATTGGCTACAAAGAAATCAGCAAACACATTCCGAACAGAATTTATAAACATTTTGAAACATTTAGCTTTTTTTTACATAAAAACCAAACACAGAAAATGAAGGGGATTACAAGTTTTTTGACAGCTTGATGTCTATTCGCCACTACGACTCTCCACTCCTAAAGTTCAATCGACAGAATTGGCAAAAACTGTGAAACAGTCAATTTTTCGTTGACAAAACACAAGCTCTGAAAGTTTCTGTTTCAAAAATCCTAATTGAAATCTGCCATTGATAACTCATCCTTAATGAATGATCTGTCATTAGCTTTTAAAAAACTCAAAAAAAAGTTCATTGTTTCATGAACACTGTATTCGAAGTTAATAACAATGAATGTATTACATCGTTGATTCACAAATGTTCATGTTAAAATAAGTGGCTATCAAGGTCAACATTACTCACGTGATAACACTTTCCGATCCGAGAAATTCAAAGTTGTATCTGTTTTTTGGAAATTTCGGGGCGGTATTTAATAGCAGCATGGTTTTCGGTACCTGCCACCACAGACCAAACAAAGTTCATAAGTTTCTTGAAACCGCAGTTTCAAGTTAGTTTTTTCAAGAGGAATCACTGACATGGAATGTTCACTACTGAAATGGTTGAATTGGAGATAAAAAGTAGAACGATTTGTGGAAACCGTTCTTTTTGATGAAAAACCTACTAATTCATCCAACACAGAAAAATAATGGAGTATTGCAAAAAAGGCAAAGTTAAACCCAGGTAGCTTACCAACTTACTTAACATGTTCTACCGTATGATCTGTCTGTTATGAATTTTATGAAACACAAAAATTTACTGTTCCAAGCTACTATAATGAGAATAATTAACTTTTATGAAATATGGGTTGAGCGGTTCAGATCGCTCTCATAGTTTCGGACTCAAAAAATTTGAAATAAATTTACTTTTCTTGAAAACTATATTGCAGAAGTGGGCTGAAGTCGGCTAAAGAAAACATAAAAAGACTAGCAAGATCGAAATTCCCAAAGATTACCAAACAGTGATGAGAAGTGGCAAATTATACTCTTGAAACAATGATTTTTATTTCGTATCAAGAAAAGAAAAACTCAAAAGCAACAATCATACAATTCCACATGTTTTCTTAGCTCTTCTATAAACTTAAGGAAAAGTTCTGTGTGTGTGTCCGGCGCTTATCACTGAATAACTTCTGAGCCCCTCGACCGTTTTCTACCATATTTGGCATGTAGTCATAGGTCACCGAGCGCTTCAATTCTGTAAAGTTAGGAGCACGGGTTACTGTAGGATTACGGTAGCTACCATAATCCGAGCTCCGAACGGAATCTAAAAAAGGGTTCAGAAAGCTCAGATTAGTTCCATTTTTTGCATGTACTATCTAAGAGGCCCCAATAGTACAGCTTCAAAAAATGGCGGAGAAACTCAACTAGCAAGCTCTCGATGATACCCCTTCCAGAACATTCTCTCTCTTTCCAGAAACTTCCGAGAACTCGATAATTCGAAACTTTTGGCGAGAATTTAACGATCAAAAAGGAGGTGAGCCGCCGTAGGCGGCGCCAACAAATGGTTTTTCAACTGTTTGAAACGGTTTATTTCAAAAAGAATATTTATATTTCAAAAAACATTCGAGAATAATTTCCAGCCTTGTGTAGCTCTTTTTCCCATGGCTTCAAGCATCATCAGCACAAAATCCAGAATTCATTGAAAAGCAGCAAAGAAGTCACACTAACAATCTCACAACATTTTCATCAATACAACACCTTGGAACAGTAAATTTTTCCATGATCTCAATTTTTTTTTCCAAGTTTTCGTTTCATTCAAAGATTCAAGGTTTTTCAGGGTAGTATAAAGGCTCCGCGACATTTCGAAAACAGACATATCGCAAATGCGACGTTTCGCAAGTTTTGGTCATTTCGCAAAAGTGACGTTTCGCAAGTAGACGTTTCGAAAACTTCATTTTCGAAAACAGTCTTTTCGCAAGTTTTTGAAATCGATACAGCTAGGATACTGAAGCTTCAAAAGTTAAAGATGAGCCTTTTCTAGGCTTTTTAACTCGGAATCATAGTAATCTTAACTTTCAGTGACCCGAGTAATGCTTCCAGCTGAAAAGTTAAACTTGCTAAAAAAACTGTTTTCGAAACATCTACTTGCGAAACGTCATTTTTGCGAAATGACCAAAACTTGCGAAACGTCGCATTTGCGATTTGTCTGTTGTCGAAATGTCGCGGAGCCGGTATAACTATCGTAATAACCATACTTGCTACTTGGCCCGGCCCGCCTTGTTGGGCACACGAAATTTTCGGGTTTTTTTCGGCTTTTTTTCAATATTTTCAATATAAACTGCTCTTCTTTTGTGATATTTTCATGTTCACATAAATACATGTTTAGAATTATGTGGAAAGTATGTTTTTCAATCGATAAAAAAAGTACTCCAAAAAATAGCAGTGATGACATCAGCCCGCGGGCCGGGCCAGGAAGTGCGAATGGAAGTGGCAGATGAGCGCGTAGGTGCTCTCTGTACATTATCTGTCACTCTTGTCCCCCCTTCTATCACCTGGTGTGTGAATGTTTTCGAAGGTCTCTCCTAATCCTCCCGGCCTATGAAACTGGAGAAATTGAACTATTCCCATTCAACACTGCTATTAAAAGTTACAGTAAACAGGAACATGTGTAGAACTCCCCTTGAAATAGGGTCCGTGACAGGGACGAGGGACAACATCTTTTGCTTATAAAAAGATTCCAGAGCATCACACGACATTTCATACAAAATAAGCGAATTCGTTGAAACTGTGAAAAAACAGTAAACATCGGATTCATAGTCGTGGAATTGCACTCCTGGCAGCTAAGCATTCAACGAAAACTGTGTTTGAAGTCAATAATAACAAGTTCAGTTTACTTTTGAAAACAATTGTGCTTTCCTTGAAACAGGTCTTGAATGAACAGAACGGATGTAGAGCGATTGCAATCGTAATCTTGTACAAATTCTATGGACTTTTTGGAACTGTAGCTCCTTGTTTATTGCTTAGAAAAATTCATTCAAAGTCTTCATGCATATGAGGAATTAAGAAAAGTGACCAAGTATTGCAATCAGTCCAGCAAAATCTCCAGTCAGATGTAACGGATATTTCCATTTTGAAACAATAGAAAAATGAATGTTTCATAGCAAAAACAAGGAATTCATGAACCATAGAATATTCGTTTCCTTTTTAAATCGGATTATAATCATTTTTGAGTTTTGGTAAAATTCCAGACACTTTGTCGTTGAAAAGGCGGAGCATGTGCTCTCTAAGATTCGAAACCAAGACAACAAAAGCAAAGGTCTAGCAAAAACATAGAGTCAGTAGTTACTCCTATGGTTACCTTGAAGCATTAAAAAGTCGTTAAAAAAGTAGTTCATGTTCCTGAAACCCCATATTCATTTGGAAATTTTCAATGATACTGTTTCAATGAAAACATTAAAATTTATTTCATTTTTATTGATTATTTTTATTCATTTCCAATCCCTATTGTGGTAACTAAGTTCTTCAAGACTGAAATTCGCAATTCCCAAGGTTCCCATTACCTCAAGCAATTAGCACTTGCCGGGGGTGCTTTAACAAGTTTTCTACTTTTTTTCTACCTTCAAATCCGCAACATCAAACAACATTCCATACAATTTGAACGATTTGTTTTGAACCAGTATCACTTTCCACGATAAGAAGAATGTAATCTGAGCTTGCTGGAGATAAATCGAAAATGGTGTTCTTGGAACAGGGAAAATATTTTTTTGCTGTTTCAAAAAGTTTCTGCTCCCTTGGCACTCGGCTGAAAAATCAGTTGAACGAAGTCTACAACAAATCAACTTGAAAACTGCAAGCCACATTTTTTTCGATTGTCTTCGAAAAATATTGTTTTCAAAAAAAGTTTTTATTTACTTTCAACGACTCTTCGGTTTTTACAACAGGTACTACTTTGGCGTAGTAGCTTACCCATTTTAGATGAAAAATCAGTCCTACAAAGCCTTCAAAAAAAAACTACAAGCTACATTTTTCGAGGACGTCTGGCTTCAAAAAATATTGTTTTCAAAATAAGTTTTTTATTTTCCTTCAACGACTTTTTGGTTTTTACAACAGTCGGGTACTTCTCAGGTATAACTTTACAAAATTAAGTTTCTGTTTCGAATTTCCACTTAACTGAAAATAAAAAGGAAATACTAGTTTGTCTATTAGGTTCCTAGTTCAAATCAAGAAAAAAATTCAATTCGAAATGTTCATAAATTATTTTTCGACAGCTTTCCATTTCAACGATAACATTTTTTTCCATTTCATCGAAGTATCGAAATTTAGTCCGAAATTTAGCGAAAAAAAAGTGGTTGCTTTTTTAAAAGTTCGCTGCTCTCCAAGAACAAAAAAATAATTGAAAGGTGGAGGCCAGAGAGTGTACTAACTTGGAAAAACCTGATTTAGAATCAGATTTTTTGTGGAAACAGAAAATGAATTTACTATTCAATGAAAGCTATTCAGAACCATGAAAAACATTTTCAAGCAATCCATAAAGAATAAAGGCAAAGCTAACTGCAGTTATCTTCTTCAGTTATAAACATACACTCAGACAAAACCATTACAGAAAATAATTCCGTACAAAATCTATGAACACTTCGAAACCGTATACTTTTTTTTTCTAAAAAAAAATCCATCACTAAAAACTCCATGTTCCACCTGAAAACAATGAAACTTTAAAAAACTGGCGGGCTTACACTGAATGCAATACAATAGTATTAGCGAAGTCTGCAGTTTGAAGCATTATTTTATGCTTTTTTCGAAACATAAAATTTAAAGGAAATTTTGAGGTTAATTGTTCTACTTAAAATCATAAAGATGATGAGGCGTTGAATTGCTTGCTGCAATATAATCTGTTAAGACTATTGATTAACAAGACACAGTAAATCTTATAGCAACAAGGGCAGGTCTTGAGCCTGAATTCTCCAACTTAGAAAATATGCCTCCAATGGGTCCACAAGTAGTAATTAGCGCAAATATCTTACAAACTTTACAAACTTTTCGAAACAGCAGTTTAATTTTTGCTTCGAAAAACTCATATATTGACCTTCTTTTTCTGTGCATTGCGGAAAAGAGGCGGAGTATAAAAAATGTAACAAGAAGAATAGTTTAGTAAAATCCACAGTCAGCAGTTTCTGATATGACGTTTTTTTTGAACATCAAAAAAGTTTCATGTTTCATAAAACATTTGAGAATTCTTTTCTTTCACTATCCATCACTCTTGGAAATGACTCTTTTTCCACCTAGAGAGAGTGAGAGAGAGAAAATTCTCAAAAGTACACCTACGCTTCGCCCCGTACATGTTAGTATTTCCGGGACATTTTTTAAGCCACATTGTCTAATGAATATGCAACCAATGAATATTACATTTCATAGTAACCTCATAGACGTTTTGAAACAGGAATCTCTGGTTTTCAGCTCAGAATGTGATTTTTGTGTTGTGATTGCAGGAAAGAAGAAAGGTGCGTTTGACCAGAATGGCTTACAAACACGGATAAGTTCTCTCTTTATTATCAGCGTCAGACTTTTTTGTATACCATCAGCTCGTCACTAGCTGTTTCAGCTTTCATTATTGTTTTGAAAAATTTTGAAACATTGTATTTTTTCTTCCTTATAACCACCTCAACTCCATTCTCAATCAACAACTACAGAACTGTTGCAAAAAGTGGGAAGATTGAAAAAGGGATTTCACGAAGTCTGAAAAGTGATTCTTCATGCTTCTGGTTTTTTTTCGAATTTGCTGTTTCACGTTGTTTGTTTTCAGTCACACTCAATGCTCTCTTCTTATTAGTTGCTTAACGACACCTGATTTTTTGATTGAAAAATATAACCTTTCTAAAACAGTAAAATTTGATAAGAACTTTTCAAAATTGGTGAAAAATTATGTTTCATGAACAAGGTAAGTTCTTCTATTCAAAATGGAAGTGATCCTGGATCTCCTAATTTTGTGATTTTTTGAAGTGAACATAATTGCTTCCACTGCCTTGAATAGAATACAACTTGAATTTTCATACAAAAGTAGGAGATTTTTGCAACAGTGATTTTTTTCGTTTTGAAGTTACTTGAATCCGAAGAAACATACTTTTCATTAAAAATTTCAAAAAAAAATCGTAAAACTCACTGCTTCAGGGAATTGATTTATCATTGGGTCATGTTAGTTTGAACTGCTCGTATCTCTAACACATGCCTCCACAGGTGCGAATTCAGAACAATTTTACTGTTCCATAAAAAAAACCTCTGGTCGATTTACGACAAACAAAAATCTATCTTCCTTAAAATCACAAATTTATTCGAATAATTCCAATATGAAACCTTCCACCTACTACTCACCATTAATATGCATGTATCTAAATGCCAATATAAAACAGTAATCTTTCGAATCTCATTGAACTGAAAATTTCAAAAAATATTCTGAATTCACCAGAAAAAAATAAATGCTACTCACTAGTTAAGTGACTCTAGAATTTGAACCAATCTGTGATATTTTTATAGGAGAAAAGTGTATCACATTTCATACAAAGTTCATAGGCTTTTTGAAAACGGAATTTCTAGTTTTCAGTGTGGTTTTTGTGTTAAGAGCAACAAGGGTGAGAGGACACAAACAAGGATATTAGCAAAATCTGCAGTCAATAGTTTCTGTTACGATCACTGTTTCAAGTGAACATTGAGAAATTAAAAACCTTCATTCGAGTGTTTCACTGATCTTACAAACAAGTCAGTAAATTTGAAATTCAGTTCTTTTCCCCCAGAAATTTATTTCTTTTTTGCTGGACCGGAACAGAACTATGCCAGATTTTCAAAACCAAAGTGTATTAACTACCTGGAGCAGAAATTTTTTTGTAATTATGAAAACGTAGTGAATTGGGAAAAGCTGAAAGTGATCAGATGAGAACCAACTTGATATTTCAACAATATGTATGTGAGAAAAAAAGCCGTAACCTATTTTACAAGCGGAAGCTTCGAAATTTTTTTTACTCTTTCAATTTTCGTTAAAATGAGTTATTCTCCGGTTCAAAATGATCATAATATGATATTTTGATATGAAGAAAGCCTTATTTCCGGACTCTCTGTTTCAGATGTTACGTTCTCTCAGAAGCTAGTAAACCACCACCGTAACCCTATCTGATTTCGATGTAGACTGCGCCGAAATATTTCTGAACTTGTTTTCAAATGAACAACACAAATGAGCCATTTTTGAGAGGACATCGGAAAAAATCGAGGAAAATGAAATGATTGCACGTGGCAGCTGTTTTTGGGAAACAAGAAAATTACTGTTTCATAAAAAGTTGTGATAGTTCTGGTGGATGAACACCGATGATCCGAAATGTGCATCGACGGATTCCTAATGAAATAACCAATTACAGAGCTGAGTTCGGTAGAATATGAAATAGTAAAGTTCAAGCATTTTGCTTAATGTTGTATTGAACTTTATGCAGAAACCAAAAATTTTTTGAAACAGTAATTTTTTTCTTGAAGTAAATCACTAAATTTCATGTTTACACAGCAAAACATTGTCTGATAACTTATCAGAACATCTGATTTTCATTTCCAAACTCCACGGACTTCTCTTCTCAAACTACAATGAGCTTCGAAAATCCAGACAAACGAACCAGTTTAGAACAGTTTTTGAAACCAAATTAATGAGATTTCAGAAACGGTAAGTTTCAAGGTAGCTTCTAGAAACTGTAGAATTTGGTAGAAACTATGAAAAGTAAAAACATTCCAAATATTGCTTTCAGGAAAAAACTAAATTATACTGAACGGGAGATAAACTAAATTACAAAAAAGGATACTATCAAACTGGCAACATTTTTCAGCATAATGTAATTAAAGTCACTAACTACGAATGTAATGGGTGATTTTATTGAGTTTCACAAAAAAAAGGCGGAGCATGAATTCTACCACTTCTCGGCTTACGTAAACGAAATGGTATCTTTATTAAATTAACAGTCACTTTTACAAAAGTTCCAAACTCAAAAAGTACTACAAACGAGTGGCGATCAATAGTTATTCCGTTAAAAATTACTATAAAACAGTAATTGTTTGTTCTGACTGAACTAAAATTTTCTAGAATCACGGAAACAAATATATCAAGATCCAAAGACTCTAAAGTTAGAATCAATCTGATATTATATAGAATTAGTTCAAGACGGATTGAAACAATTAATTTTTGCAGCGTACTTCATGGCACTGGCTATCGCATTCCATGTAGAGCTCGTTGATTTTTCATTCGGAAACGTGTTTTTTTTGTGATGAAAGGATTGAAAAAAATAGCCGAGCTTGATGTAACTCGTTTGCAGGATTGAGCAAAACATCCAAAGAAAAGACTCTGATATGACTTTCTTGGAACACTAATAATTTTACATGAAAATAGTATGAAATCGAAACCTTCATTCAAGTGTTCCGGGTCCAATTGAGAATGGTGAATATTGAGCTCCGCCTTTTTTGTCGATAATTTATTCTCATTGAACCGAACAATGCATATTTGTCAAAACAAAGTATTATATCTCCCTGTAACAGTAATTGTTTGAAAAAATATTTCGAATCCTTTTTGACAGTTTAAGTTTTGAAATGTTTTATACTTTCATAGGTTCACCAAAACGATTTTTTTAAGTGGCTCAGCAAACACATTCTGAACATAATCATTCTTATCATTCTTATAATAAAAGAACGACGTGAGGGATGTGTGTAAATATACAGGTGCGCCAAAAGTATGGTAACACGGTTTTGTAATTTCGAGACGCGCTGGCCGGCTCAAAAATAAATTTTGTGTATCGACCTTTTGCGTGCCTTTTTCAACACCCTTTATTGAATATCTGTCGAAGTTTTGAGGCTCGAGCATTATTTTGAGATCAACTGTAACGATTACTATCAAAGTCTCTCCGTGACCAACCACTGTCAGCGGCACGCGGCCTTATGACTTTGAGGATTCTCTTCGCGGAAGCTTGGTTTTTTCCTGATGGCGGGCAAGTTCGGGCCTAAACTGAAATGGATTTTGTTCTAGGAAAACTGAGGAACAAATTCAAGTATTATAGAGATAAAAAAATGTTCGATTCGGAAGACGGTGTGAGCTGTTAGGGAACAACCTCAAAATGACTTGTTTCCTGTCGTTTCTAACTGTTTTTGGTGCAAAACAATAAGTAACTTCAATTGGAATGACATATACGCCATTTATGTTCACAACAATCATATAATTATGATAAAACCAACTTTGGACTTGTCAATGGCGCTTACCGTACCGAACCGCTATTTTCTACCACTTGTTTCATTTTGAGCCTCCTCTCATAACGGCATGTTATCATTTCCTATTCGAATCCAATGACCAAAACAATTCAGAAAACGCTCTGCCGGATAGGAACAAACAAATGAAATTTGTTTTCAAGTCGTAGAAAAAAGATTTAGTAGAGGTAAATGACCTAAAATCTCCAAAATACCTTCGTGCCACGACAGTAGCTCTCATTGAATATATCAAGAAATCGTCAGAGAGGAAATAAACTTTGAGCCATCTCTATCACATTTTCTTAATCTATATAGTTTCAAGTTTTTGAAAACGAATTTTGGTACAGATCGAATAACTTTCAGGGAAGTTACACGCGTTTCATTGTGTTACCATACTTTTGGCGCACCCTGTATAAAGAATGACGTGAGGGATGTGTGTAAATATATTTATTTATTTATTTGTTTGTCAGTCTCGGCATCAGAAGATTCACGGATTTAAAAAATACCGTGACCTTTTCCTGAATAGTGAGCGGCGAAGCCGCGAACATCATTTTTCAAGAAGTGAGCCGCGAAACGGCGAACAAAACAAGACTGCTGCAGCGCCGAAGGCGCGGCAAGCTGTCTTGCCGATATATATAACGTGAGGGATGTGTGTAAATATATTTATTTATTTATTTGTTTGTCAGTCTCGGCATCAGAAGATTCACGGATTCAGAAAAGTATCGTGACCTTTCCCTGAACAGTGAGCGGCGAAGACATCATTTTCGGCGAACACTATTTTTTAAAAAGGGAGCCGCGAAGCGGCGAAAAAAAAACAAGACTGAAACGCCGAAGGCGCGACAGTCTTGTTTATCAAAACGTTGTAACAGCAAGTTTTTTTTTTCGTTTACATGAAAATTAACCACAGAAAATGAAGTGGATTTCCGAATTCCTGATTGCCAGATCAATAGTCGCCACTGCGACACTCCACCCTAAAGTTCAATCAACACAAAAGACAAAAACTATGAAACAGTAAATGTTTCGTTAACAAAACACAAACTCTAGAAGTTACTGTTTCAAAAACTCTATTTGAAATGTGCCATCATTACGGTTGATGCCCAATCTTTCATAAGTTTTTGAAAAACTCAAATTTCTGAAAAAACAAAGTTCACTGTTTCATGAAAATTGTATTTGAAATTAATAACAAGGAATGTATTACATCCTGCGTTCATAAATGTTCATATTAAAACGAGTGGCTCTCAAGGTCAATGTTACTTTCTTTTCTTTCGATAAAACTTTCTTCTTCAAGACACTCAAAGTTGTATCTGTTTTTTTTTTCAATTTCGGGGCGGTCTTTTACAGCAGCAGCCTTGTTTTCAGTACTTGTTACCACAGTCCATACAAAGTTCAAAAGTTTCTTGAAACCTCGGTTTTAAATTAGTTTTTTTTTCAAGAGGAATCACTGACAGATAATGTTTACTGATGAAAAATGTTCATCTCTCGAATAGCTCAACTCAAACCAACACATTGTTGAATTGGAAATGAGAATTAACGATTTGTTGAAACTGTTTTTTAATGAAAATCCAAAAACTTTATTTAATACAGGAAACTAACGAAGTATTGCAAAAAAAAGTCTAGATTAATTTGAGCATCAGACTTAGCATATTCTGCTGTATGACTTGTCTGTTATGACTTTTATGAAACACAAAAAGTTACTGTTACAAGCAACTATAATGAATATAATTGACGTTATTGAAATAGTTATAATGACACATATGGGAAGAACGGTTCAGATTGCCCTTATCGTTTTGGATTAAAAAAATTTAACTAACTTAACTCTCTCTATCAATTATAATATTGCAGAAGTGAGCTGAATTCAGCTAAAAAAACATCAGAACGCTAGCAACATCGAAATTCCGATAGACTACCAAGCAGCTTTGAAAAGTGGTGAGAAATGGGAAACTATATTCTTGAAACGAATTTTTTCGTTCCAAGAGTTAGAAAGAATGACTTGAATAGAATAATCATGCAAATTGAATCATGACTTTTTTCAAACCAAATTTTCTGAACAAGAGCAAGAGATCTAAACGATGAATCGATGTTAACAATCACTAGTTTTCTATTATTCAACTGTTTGAAACTGTTTATTTCAAAAAGAATATTGATGTTTAAAAAACATTCGAGAATCACTTCGAGCCTTGTGTCGTTCTTTGTTTCCACGGCTCCAAATATCATCAGCACAAAATCGAGGATTTATTGAAATTGAACATGGCTCCAAAACTTTGTTTTCGTAAATTCTACCTTGCGACAAATTTTTTTTCCAAAATTCTGTTTCATTAAAGGATTCAAAGTGTCAAGCTTTTGAAATTCTTTAGTCTCAATCCATAGTGATATAATTTCTGTAATGGCACTATCAACCTCTCATCAATAAAACCTCTTGAAAAAGTCATATTTTTCATACTTTCGAAATTTTTTTTGAATTACTGTTTCATAAAAAGCATTCAAACTTCTCAAATTGCTCATTATTAATCATGCGAGCTTTTCATATGGGTTTGTTAATGTAACTAAGTTCTACTGAATTCTTCAAAGCTAGCGTTTTCAATGCCTAAGGTTCTCATGACCTCAAGCAATGAGCATTTGCCGGGGTGCTAATGAAAATGACAAATGAGTGCGTAGGGGCTCTCTATATATTATCTGTCCCTCTTGTCATGCATCCCTTTTATCACCTGAGGCGTGAATATATGCCTCCCGGTCCATGAAACTGAAGAAATTTATCTATTCATTCAACATTTCTGTTGAAAAGGTACAGTAAACATTAAGAATATAATATGAGAATATGTGTGGAATTCCCCTTGAACTAGGGTCCGTGACAGGGATAACAAGTGACAACCTTTTTTGTTCACAAATTTCAGTTTTTGGCAATTTTGAAGATAATTGGAAACGAAACACTGTTGATTTTTTTTTCAATTTTGAGAACCCTATGAATGAAATGTAGCTCATGTAACGATTCCAGAGCATCACACGACATGTCATACCAAATAAGGGAATTCGTTGAAACTGTGAAAAAAACAGTAAACATCGAATTCATAGTCGTGGAATTGCACTTCTGGCGGCTAAGCATTCAACGAAAACTTTGTTTAAATCCATAATAAAAATTCAATCTACATTTGAGGCTTCTTATCATAAAAGGGGCGGGACCTGAGCCCCAATTCTGATAACTAGTTAACGCTATCCAAAAATTTGACAATCACAATTGTGCTTACCTTGAAACAGGTCTCGAATGAACAGAACGGATGTTAAGCAATCGCCATCTTCTACAAATTTTATGAACTTTTCGGAACGACAGCTCCATTTTTATTGCTTAGAAAAACTCATTCAAAATCTTCATGCATTTGAGGCATTAAGGAAAGTGAGCAACAATAGCATGAATCCAGCAAAATTTCCATTCAGGTGTTACGGATATTACCATTTTGAAACAATAAAAAAATGTCTGTAATTCATGAAAAAGGAGAAATTTATGAACCATAGAATATTTGTTCCTTTTTTGATCTGACTATAATCATTTTTTTAATTTGTGGTAAAATTTCACACAATTTGTCGTTAAAAAAGCAAATCATGTTCTTTATAAACTTTGAAACCAAGATCACAAAAGTTAATCTCAAATTAACTTCAAAACGCCTAGCAAAAAACTGGAGTCAGTAGTTACTCTTATGATAACGTTGAAACAGTGGAAAATTTTAGTTCATGTTCCAGAAAACCAATACTTATTGAGAAATTTGGAATAACACTGTTTCAATGGAAGCATTCAAAATCATGAATTCGTTGTATTATCATTAATGAATTTTTTTCCAAACATTCCCAATACCTATCGTGGTAACTAATCTCTTCAAGTCTGACATTCTCAATTCCCATGGTTCCTATGACCTTGAGCAATTAGCACTTGTCGGGGGTGCCGAAAAAAAGTTTTCTATGCTTGAACCTTCTAGTTCATAACATCAAACAGCATTCCATACAAAATTAGCAAGTTTTCTCAAGTTAGTATCACTTCCCACGATAATAAAAATATAATCTGAGCTTGCTGGAGATGAATTGTAAATGATGTTCTTGAAACAGGGAAAACGTTTTTTGCTGTTTCAAAACGTGTCTGCTTAATTGGCTGTCAGCTGAGAATCCGTGGCTTCGAAAAATGGCTCCGAAAAATATTCTTTCCAAGAGAAGTTTTTTTTTTATCTTCAACGTCCTTTCAGTTTTTGCAACCATTGGGAACTTCTTAGGCGTAATAGCTTAACAAAATTAAATTTCTGTTTTGAATTTCCTTGAAACTAAAGATAAAAAGGAAATACTAGTTTTCCTATCGAGATGTTCATAATTTTTTTTGACAACTTTCAATTCGACAATAAAAATTTTTTCCATTTCACCAAAGATTCTAAAGTTTGTCCTAGGAGAATGCAAGAAAATTTAATACTCTAGTCGAGGTGCAGGCAACCGTTAAGGCCACCCGGGAACCCCTCCATTGCAAGGGTACTCCAATAAGATGGACACCTCAATAAGAGTATGTACGATACATTTGAACAGAAACGGATTTCGAAACCGGAAAATGTTTATTGGACAAAATTAGCAGTAAAAACAGTTCCCTTTCATTTTTAAGCTTATTTTTCTACTGGTTCGTGAATTTCTCGAAGTCATTCATGCATTGATGGTTTCTGTAATGCATTTTTGGAAAAAATCTTATTATTCTAAAACACCTTTTCTGTGTGTTTGTTGTTTGTGAGTCCGGCGCCGAGCCTAGCTCTCTCAGTTTTGGTCCGATTTGCACGGGGTTTTCACATAACGAAAAAGCTCGATTTGAATTTGATGCCCGTCTTTTTCATTTTTCATTTTGAGCTCTGTGGGACCCTGTGCCTAGATAGGGCTCACGGAATTTTTCTTGGAGAGAGAAACACTGCTATCAACGTGAACTGTCACAGTTGAAATCATTGCACATTTATGTTCGAATTATTATTTTCGTCATTTCTTATTATTCCAAAACATCTTTGCTGTTTGTTTGTTGTTTGTAAGTCCCTCAATTCTTTACAGCGTTGAAATCGGGTTTGGTTTTCAGGTGCGAGCAATAATTTTTTATTTCCAAAATAACTTGACTAAAAACACTGAAATGGGCGTATCAATACCACATTTAACGGAGCGAGTGTGAGCAAACCAAGAAGAAGTGAGTATCAGAGCCTAAATGGCAGAATTATGACTAACCAGACCAACCAGGAAATCGGGCCCAGCAGATCGAACGGGCCCAAGCAGACCAAAAAATGAGAAAAGATCTAAAGCTGACCAAAAAAGGAATATTTGCCTATTTCATCAGAGGAGGATCCTATATTCTATTCCCCACATTTTACACTGCGAAAAATTAATTTTTTAATAGAAACTTTTCCCTTGAATTTGCTTAAGCATTTTCTCTGCCAGTGTTGCACGGAACGCTGAAAAAAATTTCCGTTTACAACGGAAACAGAATTTTTTCAGAAAAAAATTTCCATGGGAACGGAAACGAAACTTTTTTGAAGCAAAATGAAAAAAAGGCAAAAAAGTTCCGAAATCAAACGCTTCAGAAAGAATTGGTTTCATGGAAGCATTTTCAACATATCAGCATATCAGCACTCCGCCCAAGGATTTTCAATTTTAAAAGGGATGAATCAGTTTTGGGAATGGGGAGCGAGCGGCGAAGCCGCGAGCCATTGAGGAGCGCAGCGACGAAGGAAAGGAGGTGAGCCGCCGTTAGGCGGCGCCACCGACTGGTATTTTACTGTTTCACGAAAGTTTTTTGAAATTCTTGCTCGTCTTAAATTTAATCCTCACGCGAGTCTTCACGCACTTAAGAAATTTTTTCACTATTGAGCGTCTGTTGTAATATTATTAGAGAACATGTTTCGAAATGCCTAATTGCAAAGTGGCGCCGTATTTTCTACAGGGAAAAGTTCCTAATTTAGCCAGAATTAGGATAAAGACGAAGCTGATTAATGCTGATTTATCTTCTGATTTTTTTTGCTTACAATAACAAACAAAGTGTGTTTTTGTTCAAATAATTACGTGGCGATAGTGACTGGAGACGAAAAAATCAATAAATATATATAAAGACAGATCCAAACTAGTTGGTGGAGGTCAAATTGCATTGGGGTGAGATAAAACGCTTGAGTGAGAAAAGAATCGGGGCATAAAGCGAATGAAGTCCTCTATTCGAATTTTGTATGTGACTTGAACTTGAATCTTTGAAATTTCAACAATATTCCATAAAAATCTGAAGGAACGGCCAACAATTTCCGGATAATTGTTTCTCTGAAATTGAGATGTTGTTTTTTTATTTGTTATATTTAGAGAACTGAATTTCTTTCTGAATTCTAGAAAAAAAAGTTTTTGATGAAATTTATTAAATTTTCTATTTTTTTTCTTGAGAAAAATACAAACAAATGGAATGAATGTGTATGTTCAAAGATGGTTACTCACTTTTTTTTCCGATTTTGGATTTCTCGATTCAAAATTAGTACAGTATAAAATTATAAATAATCAGAATACATTAAGAGCCCCTCGAACACAAAAGAGACAGGAAGGAAAGAATGACTGACCGCCGGTTTGTAAGGGAAGAGCGGACAGAAAAGTGGGACAGTACTAGGAGTGAAGAGGATTAGTGAAAAAGAAAGTGCAATACAACAGAGAAAAGGTAATACGTGAAGCCGACCTCGGTATGGGGGGAAAGGACAGGGACACACATACACAATGAGCTGACCTTTAGAAGAAGTGAGGGAGGAGCAGCTTGTATTCAAATAAGAAAGAGAGCGCAGGGATGCTAAAAAGTCGGCTCTATACCGATTAAAGGGTCCTTTGATAATTGTAGGGTCCTTTGACAATTGTAGGGTCCTTTGACAATTGTAGGGTCCTTTGACAATTAAAGGGTCCTTTGGCATTCAGAAGGCTCCGTCTATATTACATCATCTATTTTGTTTTTTTTTTGTTTTTTTCCAGCATTATTTATCATTTTTCAAGTTTTTCGTGCGAAAATTGAATAAACAGAAAAGATAGAACAAAAAATTGCATGGGAAATCCGAAAATCAAATAAAATTCTACTCCCTCTATTCAAAATTTACGAGAAAAATTGAAAACCACGTTCAATAGATGTGGAGTGGCAACTTCCTCTGTCTCTAAATCAAAAATTTTGAATAGAGGGAGTAGAATTTTATTTGATTTTCGGATTCCCCATTGAATTTGCTGCAAAAATGTCTCTTGGACCATACCCGAAATCGGTGCCCATTTTTAGATATGACCGTTTTTTCGAAAAATGCCAAAGGGTCCCCCCTTATGAAAATTTTTTTTTCGAAAAAAATCGAAATTTTATTTTGAGCTATAATTTTCAGAAAATGATGCTATGATCATAACCAGCTCAATCTCAAAAGATGAGCTCATATGATCAAGTTTGAGCAGAGTTACAGTAACCGGGTGAAATGAGCCTACGTTTTGCCCTCTTTCGTTCTTCTTCTTTTTGAAAAAACCGCTATATCTCAAGATGGGCACCGATTTTAAATATGGTCCAAGAGACTTTCTTGCAGTAAATTTAATGGGGAATCCGAAAATTACAACACAATTTTTGGTAATATCGAAGAGATCAATGCGCTTCATACTGCTCTTCTTGCTGACCTGGAATACCCTGTACAACTGGCATTAGGAAAAACGGAGGAGAACATTTCTAGACCAACATCTCTGTCGGAAGCAGGAACAAGACCACCTAAGTATATTGGAGAAGTTTTTGTGAAGTGAGTTTTTTCAAAAGAATTTTGAAGTTTTGATGTGGAATAATTGATCGAAAAATGAAATGAAATCTGTCTTGAAAGGTGGCCGGAAAATTGAAGATAGAGGTCACTTACCTCTAATTTCAACTCTGATGAGGTAATCTAGTCTCTGCTCAAAGATCCGAAACATCCAATATAAAAAAAT
>GL380006.1:164288-199131 GCA_000143925.2 Caenorhabditis brenneri
AGTAGATTGTATCACGCCTAATAATGGCTGCCCATGCCGAAACGTTGAGTAATAAATAATACATAATACGTGCAAAGAAAAACTGTGGAAGGGTTAAGAAAGGGAGGAGAACTTCAAAAAAAGGATAGGAAGTCTTGACAATCTGAAATTGACAATCATGTTATCTATTTTTTCGTTTAATTGCAGAGAAATGGAAAACGCACAAAGAGAAACAAGAACGCTTTTTGTTTCTGGCTGGCTCAAACGACACGAAGATCTGTTCGGAAAAAAGAAACACATTGGACAAAGACCGAAGCCTTTCAATTATAATGGAATTCGTCGAATGACGACAGAGAGGGAACGGTGCAAGTTCGATGGAGAAATGGAAACTAATTTATTTGAGCACCATTTTTCCATGGAGGTTCTGAAAGTTCTGAAAGAAATGTTCTGAAAGTTTTTGTATTGATCAGTTATTTTTCTGTTTCTTTTTCTTTTTGGTCAATCAAAATTTGAAATAAATAGTTGTCAAAATCAAGTGTTTTATTCTTGAGTCTTCAAATCAGTTCCATTACAAAATATCCCATATTTCCATAGAAATTTTATAAATACATCGTCTTGAGACATGTTTCTATAGTTGACGCGGCACAACTTCCATTTATCCCACGACTCTAAAATTAAGAGGATTCCACTCACTTCCATTTAATGTCTATCCATCATTTCCCTTCCCCAAGCTTTCATTATTCGTCCCCACGCTAGTTTATTGTATAATTTTCAGGTTTCAGTTCATTCATACTTCACCATCCTGCCCCTTCTCTGCTCTTCTGCTTTCCTTCAACCATTCAAGAAAGAGTCATCAGAATACCCGCTCCAGACTCTTCCGAAATGCAGATTTTGAAAAACAAACAATACGGACATCAGATTTTCAAAAGCGACACAATTATAACCCTCAATCATTGGCAAGTAAAAATTCCATGGAAACTTCTAAATTTTAGAATTTATTATTGAGAGTCTATGAACACTTTCGTCAATCATTCCCAAGGTTCCCATGACCTCAAACAATTACCACTTGCCAGGTGGTGCTAATGGAGGTGGCTAATGGGTTTTTGATAGCTGTCAGTACACAATCTGTCACTCTTTCTAAGCACCCCTTTTTACCACCTGGAGAGAAAAATTTGAAAAGGTCCCTTCTAAACCCTCTTGGTGCATAAACCTGAAGAGGTCATTGAACTGATTTCAACAAGATGGAAGAATACTGGATATCAAACAATTGTTGCTTTTTTTCCGATTTTCAAATTCGTACAAATGGAACATAAAAAGTTTTGATCAGCGATTTCTTAACATCACGCGACATATCATAGCAAACAAGGTATTTTTTTAAAACTGTGAAACACGAATCTTTGGAGTTCACAAGAAGTAAAACAAGAAAACTTTTTGGTAATATTTTTTAGAGTTTTCATCGTGAAAGGGGCGGGTCCTAAACCTTAATTTTAGCACATAGACAACTCTATCCAAAATCAGAGACATGAAGTTGCTTTTCCTTGAAACAGTTATTGAATGAATGTATGAGGAGGACATTGAATGACAAGCACCTTACACCCAATTCCGTACAATTATTATAGAATTGTAACAGCGCTTTCTCTTTTTGTTTGTTTGGAAATATTCGCAAATAAAATTTATGAACCGGAGACGAAAACCAAAACACCAATAGTTAGATGTTACTTCCATGAAGACTTATTATGCAGCAGCTGGTCCCTAAAATTGTGCACCAGCTGGTCCTTTATGCATCAGCTGGTCCTCATCCAGCTGATCCTTTTTATGCACCTTTTTATGCACCTTTGGTCCTCATGTCTTCCCTAAGCCATGCCCCTTCTGTCACTCTTACCAAGCACCCTTTTAATCACCTGGGGAGAGTAAACGCCCCTCCCCATCACCCTCCCCTCAAAGGTCTTCTCTAAGCCCCGCCCCCATAGTATAAAAGCTAGAGAAATCGGCTCATTCTTTATTGTTACCTCACTTTGCTACCTTATTGGCTGATAGCTTTGGCCTTGGTAGTACTGATTATTTTGAATTTTTTCTGTTATTCTGAGCAATTGGAGCAAGCTGGATTCGAGTTGACTGGAAGGTATGTCATTAATATTTGAGTTAGGATAACATCCTCTTACAAGGGAATTCATTCTTGTTCCCACTTTAACTTTTTCTAGAAATTTGGGTATAGATAGATTTGATCCTGGAGATTCCATTTCTGCAATAAAATGTGGCTAAATATTCACGTGGAGCGTGTTGTGACCTCACAAACTTTCTCTGTGATAAAGCTGTTTTTCCGTGAACTCTCTTCTGTAAACTAGTCTATCACAACTTTATCGTTAAATTTCCATGGTTCGATGGTTCAGTGGTAAGGAGTTGGGATGGGAGTGGAAATACTGGAGTTCGTTCCCCCATGATAGTAAAAAATTTTTTTATTTTTTTTCAATATTTTTTCCAGGACCGATTTCGGGATCCGGGGGGTTTTCCACATGTTTCCTACAAAAATTACCGTTTAATTTATGAATTCTAATCACTTTTCAAGATAAAAAGACAGTTTTATTTTTGAAGATATTTTCCATTTTTTGACCACCTGATGGCAAAAAATTTTCTGATGGCAAAAAATTTTCAAAATTTTTTTTCAAATTTTTTTTTGTTTTTGAACTTTTTAATTGAACGTGAATTGCTATGTGTGTTGGAAAATGTGGATAGGTCGAAGAAAGATATAAAAGAAAGGGCTCTAACAAGCTTGTCACACAACAATGTCTACCTCTACCCTTCTCATCATTGCCTACATCACTTCTGTCATCAAAGACGATCCGAAGAAGCCGAAACTAGATCGAAGCGACCAGAAACTTGGCGATCGAATTGTGAGTCTGTTACGTCAAAATGAAGAAGGATTTCTGGAGATGTCGGAAGAAACATCGTTAACAACCAATGCTGGGGAAGTTCTAGACGAAAACTGGGATCCACAAGCCGATTTGGAAAAGGATGAACTCGACTTTAAAGGTATCGCTTCTCCTCAATATGTTTTGTTCGGAAAAACGTTGGTTGCCATTGAAAAAGTTTGGGAGGCAGTTCGTTGGTACCCTCTTCAAAAACGAGCTCGAAACGGTGGACACAGAAGACGAGAACCATCATGCATGTACAACCGATTCAAGTTTTTGAGATCCGAAGATGACCTGAAACGCCTTGTTGCGTACGAGAAAGCAGGTAGTTGCACTTCAAAAAAAAAATTATGAAACCACTTCAGGGGAGATCAAACCTGATTTTCGTGCTGTGATTGCATTCATTTCGGAACGACTCTACGAAATGGTCATCAAATCGATCAATGAAGGGCACATTCTCCACGATTCAACTCTCTACACAATGATTGCAGAAATAAAGGATGAGTTCAAAATTGAAACGTCTTTTGTTGGATCCCATAATTGGCTTAACAACTGGAAAAGAGCCCACCGCATATCTTCACGAAAAATTACACGATTTGTTTCGAAGAAAAAGTTCATGGAAAAGGAGGCTGTTCAGGAAGAGATGGATCAGTTTGTGAAGCTTGCGAGGAAAACATTTGAAGGTTACGATCCGTTGCGGGTCTACAATTTGGATCAATCGGGATTCCAAAAAGAGTTATATACAAAAAGAACTCTCACGGAAACATGTATGTCATAGAAATTGAGAAATGTTTTGTATATAAATTCTCCAGGTTCCCAGGATGTTGAGATCAGCACATCATCTGCTTCTGGGGTAACACACAGTTATACTGTGCTTCCCATGCTTCGATTGGATGGCGTACTTCATCCAAAGCTCTACGTTGTGTTTTCCGAACAGAATGGTCGCTTCCCCATAACTACTCCACCCTTTCAACCATCAAATCTAGTGTTGAGAGCGGCAAAAAGTCATATGATGGGAAAAGCTTTGATGGTCGACTTTTTCGAGAGTATAGTGTTCACTGATGAAGTTGCTGACGATGTGCTTCTGGTGGCAGATTCTTGGCCTTGTTGGAACAAAGAAGCATTAATAAACACTGTCAAGCCACCAAATAAGAAGCTCAAAACCATCATCATTCCAGCTGGAGCAACAGGGCATATTCAGCCGCTGGACATCGGAATTTTCAGAACATTCAAAAAGGTTGTGAAGAATTTGACCGAATATGCACAAAGAAAAGAAAAAGATTTTCCACCACATCAAAGAGACAACATCATAAAGATAAATAATTTTGAAAGTCGCTTCTTATCTTTACATACAACTCCAGATGATAAGTCAAGCTTACTGGATACTCTGCTGTCCAACGTTTCAAGAATGGAGAGTTTACGCGTGGTATGCGGGTGGATATACGGATCAACGACCACCTCCGTTCAATAAGCCGACTGACTCCTGTTTTGGCCGGCATGTGCAAGGAAAGTGTCAGTTGCCACTATGCTCCAGAAATTCAATGATTCGTTGCTGTTACTGCACAAAAAATATATGCTTCAAACATTTTATCATTGACACCCATCGATGCGTTTAGTCTCTTTTTTTGAATAAAAATTTGAAAAAAAAGTTGATATGAAACATGCGGAATCTTTCAAAAATTAGAAAAAAAAATTTTTTTTTCGAAAATTTCGAATTTTTTCGACCAATGTTGAATGGTTGAATTTTGACCTAGAAAAATTATGCTACTAAATGATTAGGAAACGTTCCTGTTCACATGGACAATCATGCACAGCGCCTGAAACTCCTCAAAACTTATTCTGAATCGAGAAATATGCGCTGGAAGTTATAAACTGGGTCACAACACGCTCCACGTGAATATTTAGCCACTTTTTATTGCAGAAATGGAATCTCCAGGATCAAATCTATCTATACCCAAATTTCTAGAAAAAGTTAAAGTGGGAACAAGAATGAATTCCCTTGTTAGAGTCCTCAACCTCATTTGTGTGTACCGAATGATGGTTGGACGGCTTTTACTTGTGCGTTTCGGATGTATATTCATGTTCTCCTTCTTGTCTTAACCCTTCTACAGATCTTTTTTGCACGTATTATGTATTATTTATTACTCAACGTTTTGCCATGGGCAGCCATCACCAGGAGTGATACGATCTACTTTGATTGAGTTATGATTGATTGAGCTACAATGATTGAGTGATAGCAATCTTGCAGATTGTATCACTCCTAATAATGGCTGCCCATGCCGAAACGTAAAGAAGAACTGTAGAAGAGACAGGAAAAGAAGGAGAACTTCAAAAAAAAAAGATAGGGAGTCTTGACAATCTTCTCCTTGACCAATTTTGTTGGTATATCATTAGTTGATGGTAGTATTGTTAGGAGGGTACTTTCCAAAACTATCAATGTAGTTTTTTCTGATCCACCGACGCCAATTTCTCAAAATTCCGACAAAAATATTTGAACAAAAAATAATCATCTGTTCTGTAGAATTATTTTTTACAGAAAATTCCGCTCAGACTCCTTGTTGTCGGTCGTGCCGGTTCTGGCAAATTGACCTTCATCAGAAGATTACTACTAAGACTTGGTGGAACCCTAGAGGTTATGAATCTCACGTCCCGTAATACTGCAGCCAATGAAACTGGTGGACAAACAGTCTTCAAAAAACTTCACATTGACTACCGAAACATTCAAAAAGTGCTTGAAACTGCATGTAAATTCTATCCTCGACTAGGCCTTGTCATCATTGAAGACATATCGCTCTTCTATGGTGCGTTGGTTGATGATTTTGATGAGTTGATTGCAAGAATGAAGAATAAGATTGGAACAATGTTTGGAGATGTTCATGTTATTTTGGTCGGTGACTTTCTCCAGTTGGCGGCAGATGATAAAAAAGGACAACCCATGTACAAGTGTGAGTTTTTTTTTCAAACGAAAATTTTCAAAAAGAGTTTTTTTTTTCAAATGACAGTCTGTTTTTTAGGGGACGGATTCAGAGATTTTGAAATAAGATTCTTGTCCACAAACTTCCGCCAAGCTCAAGACACCGATTTTTGCCAAAGACTCGACAGATGGGCCGTCGGACTAGTCAATGACGATGATGCCAACTTTCTCGAAGAAAGAAGTGTGGCAAAGAATCCATCAACAGTTCAGGAAGACGTTGCTGCGTTCTACAACAATCAGAAATGGGATCCGGTAAATTCGCTCATTTTGACGTCTAGCAACAAGGATGCGATCAATTTCACCGGAAAGGTAATTTTTCAGTTTTCAAAAAGACAATGTGCAAAAACTATTCTATAGGATTTCAATGGTCGCGGGATTCATGATTTGATTGAGACAGACAAGGGTGATGATTGACACTAGCAGAGGAGAGCTCTTCCCGGCACAGTTCTACACAGGAGCCAGTCGTGTATGCAGCTCATATGCTATTCATCCCACACATCTCCCTTCGGATGAAATGTCGTCTCTTTAGAAACCGTCAGATTTTTGAAGCAAATAAGTGAATGTAGATTCAATTCACAGAAAACAATTAAAGGTGGTAGAACATGAAAAATATCATTTTTCTGAAATTACAAAAATAAATACCTCTGGTGGGTTCGAACTCGGGGCCAGACTGGCGCGTCACCAAACACGCTACCGGCTGCGCTAAGCGGCCAGAAAGGAGCATCGACCCGGTTTGCCTATAAGCGCCGGGGGAGAAAAAAGTCCCCGAAAAGTCCCCGTAGACTTTCATGTTCCACCACCTTTAACAGTTTTTCAATTGAACAGTCATTTTTCTGTTTTCTTTTTCTTTTTGATCAATCGGACTTCAAAATAAATGGTTATCGAAATCAACTGTTATATTCTTCAAGCCTTCAAATCAGCACCATCACAAAATATCCCATAACTCCCTTATTCGTCTTGAGAGTGCAACATGTTTCCATGGTCGACAAAACATATTAGTAATCTAAGTTTAATGATGGTCAATCAAAACAATTTTCTTGAAACAGGGAAAATGTTTTTTTTTTGCTTTTTTCAAAAAATTTCATTGGAAACATCACCAACGTTTCAGTTTCAATAACAATTGGGTATTCTTCCGGGTGACAGCTTGAAAGTTTTTCTTTCTGTTTCACATTTCCTCAAAACTGAAAAAAAAAATAAATATTTGTTGAGTCAACTTTCAGAAATGTGCATTCAATTTCCTAAATCTCCACTTCGCACGGTATACTCGCGTGGGAATGGGCCAGCTTCTCCTTCCTCCCACCTACCCAGAATGGCGCCAGTCAGCGTGCCTTGCGCATAAGCGGGCACCGAATTTTTATAACTGGGAAAGCGATTTTTGCTCAAAAAGTGCTGGAATACGTTATTTTCAAAAAACAAAAACTAGAATTCTGTTAAAAATGATCGTAGCTACCTAATAAGCCATCATACGTCGAAATCCGTTAAATTTGGACAGAGTTGAACTCATATTACGATTTTAGCTGTCGGAAATAATGGTTTGATGCATATAATGAACGATTATTTTGTAAATTGCTTTTGTTCATAGTAAATTTCTGTTTTAAATGACAACTTTGTTGAAAAATCATTGCTTAACGTATTTGTGTGCATCAAACAATTGCTTCCGACAGCTGAAATCGTAATATGAGTTCCACTCTGTCCAAATTTTTCCCCATTTCGACGTTTGATGGCTTATTAGGTAGCTACGATCATTTGTAACATAATTCCCAGTTTTTGTTTTTTTTGAAAAATAACGTATTCCAGCACTTTTTGAGCAAAAATCGCTTTCCCAGTTATGAAAAGTTCGGTGCCCGCTTATGCGCAAGGCACGCTGACTGGCGCCATTCTGGGTAGGTGGGAGGAAGGAGAAGCTGGCGCATTTCCTCGCGAGGATACCGTGCTTCGACGATAGTTTCTTTTTCCGTTTCACTAAAGTTTCGAAAATTATTCCATTGAACTTCTCATGTTACACGACTGAAGAAAAAAAAATGCATTTCGGGAACTTTAATTTATACAGAGGTACATTTCTTGAAAAAAAAAACATCAGAAAACAACATCGATTTTCTATTTCTGGGTATGTTCATTTTCTAATGTTTTGGGAATTTTTCAAAGCAATTTAGGCATTCAAAGAAATGGTTTAAACAGTTACTGTTTCTCGAAAGTCTTTTCGAATTGTTGAACTTTTTTGGAAACTATTCAATTAGCAGTCTTTTTTTAATTTAAAAATAAACTTATATTTTGCAATTTTGGTTTTTAGTGGAAAAAAACCAGTGTGGTTCAGCCACTTCTTGCTCGTCGCTGCAAGCCTTATTTTTAGAATTCTTCCATTACTTTTTTCGAAGCGACTTACATAGTCTGAGTTTTTACCAATTTCGTTCCAACATTAGAAGTCTTCCCCAAATTCTAGAAATCTCTTCTCTATTGACCGTCTATTGTTGGTTGAACACATTTGTGGTTTCAGCAAGACTAAATATTCCAGAATTGACCGAAATTTAGATGAAGCTGACAAATGCTGTTTCATTTTTGTTTTTTGGTTGCGAGTTTGAGATAATTTTGATTTCATTTGTATCGGTTGATTGCTTCTAAACCCGTTAACTTAGAATTGAAAACAAATAAAAAAAATGATTGATTATATATTTATTTCGAATCATCAAAATTCAAATTAAACCAAAGTTTGAATAAAATATCCATAGTTTCTAATTCCGACAAGTTTTTCTCTACCACCTATTTAACACCAAAATCTATAATTCAAGATTCTATTTTGAGAGAAAAATTAACAAAACTATACTACAATCTACAAAACTAGCTAAACTTCTCAAGAGGTATTTCGTCCATGATGTTTCGTCCATGTGCAAACGCACGCCCTCTCCATTGAACTGCTGGTTGCTGCATTCACTCCAAAATCTCCTTCTCCTGGTCGTAGTAATCCTCGAAGTAGTTCCAATGAGCTTCTAGCAGGATGTGTCTGGTTGTGGAGTTTGGATGGGTGCCCACTGATTGCTGGGGATTGGTCGAAGAAAACGCGGCCAAACTCTCCAGAGAAGTTGATGTCCTGGGCAACTTGGGCGCAATGTTCCCTTGAGATTTCTTCATACAAAATTTTCAGCTGGATTTGATATGGCGTTGAGGGATTGGCGTAGACTGCAATTCTTTCTTCATCTACTTCAGGTTCTTACTCCGACTTCCTTCAAGATGGCATCCAGTTCTTCCAATCTCAAGATTCTTCTTGTTCAATCTGAAAACAAGCAAATTTAGAAAACTACAGAAAAATAGTTTCAAAATTTCAACTCACCTTTTTTCGATTTTCATTTTTTCAATTCAAAATTAGCGAGTATGAAATTATAAATAATCAGAATACATTGAGAGCCCCTTGAACACAAAAGAGACACGAAGGAAAGAATGAATGACTGTCCGGTTTGGAAAGGGAAGAGCGGACGTGGAAGTGAGATAGTACTAAAAGTGGAGAGAATCAGAGAAAAAGAGAGTGCATCACGATGGAGAAGTGGTGGTATGCAAAAGCGACCGGCCTCAGTATGGGAGGATAGGACAGGGGCCCTCTCAGAAACAGTTGACCTTTGGAAGAAGAGAGGGAGACGTGGCTTGTATTCGAATGAGAAGTCCATAGTAAACCATCTTCTAATTATAACGAGAGCGCAGAGCTGCTAGATAGTCTAACTACTCGGCTCCCTATCTTTTTCATATGAAGTATTTCAACAAAAAATGTGTAAAATTGTTTTCGAAACTATTTTTCTCATCATCCGACTTTTTGAACTGTTTTCCGATATTGCGAATAGAATTTTATTAATTACATGAAATGATTCGAAAACCTTTCTGTAAATGAATATCATGCAGCTAAGCTTTCTGTTAGGACAGTTCCAGAAGTGTATTTGGTACCAAAGAATTCCCAGGAGTTTTGAAAAATAGCTCCAAAGTCTGGTATTCAATCTGTCGTAATCAATGCATGTCATTTTCAAACTTTAAAATTATAAGGACATTGAAACATATAAGTATTCGATGTTATCATCACACAAAATTCCATGTAAGATAAGATAACTTATTGAAACGGTAAAAAACTTCGAAAAAATTATGGAATTGAATAATCTTCTGTTTGCTACCCATCCTACGACAACTGTGTTATAAAAAACAAATGAATCATACGAATACAATACTCTCACCTACCGGAAATTATCAAGCTGTTCATACATGACCCAATAAAAATAAAAACTGGTAAATAAATAAAAATTCATCAAATATTGAAAACATATAATACAAAAAATTTAAACATGGCGAAAGAGCAGATGCGCTCAGATGCGCTCGCGGTTTCCAGGACGGTAGCTGACGAGGTAGTGGGTACTGGTGCATTAATAGGGCGCGTCTGAAAAAAATAGATGATTGAAATCAAGGCTTTCAAATCGGGCTGTGGCCGTTTTTGCATCTTGCTGCCTAGCGATGGGATCTTTTCGATGCAACAGGAGGTCTTGTAGAGCATAAAGAGCTAAGTGTTTTGGTAAAAAAAATGGCCTGGTTTTTGTTATCCGCGGCCGGCCGTCTGACACCCCTGATATATATTCAAAAATTATTTCCAAAAACTAACTCACCTTTTTTCGATTTTTAATTCTTCAATTCAAAATTAGTGCAGTATAGAATTATAAATAATCAGAGTGGTGCTCCTGAACACAAAAGAGACAGGAAGGAAAGAATGAATGCCGGCCGGTTTGGAAGGGACGGCAGGACAGAGAATTGAGAGAGAACTAAAAGCTGAGAGATGCAGAAAAAAAGGGAGTGCATCATGATGGAGAACGGGTGGAATGGAAAACCGACCAACCCTCAGTATGAAGGAAAGCATAGAAACACACATATAAAAAAACCTTTGGAAGAAGAAAGGGAGGGGTGCCTTGTATTCGAATGAGATAAGTGCATTGAAAAAAAATTTCCATTTATAACGAGAGCGCAGAGATGACAGACAGTCTAGCTTCTCTGCTCCCTGTTTTCCCATATAATGTATTTCAACAAAAATAGTTCGTAATTCAGTGTTTCCAAAACTAAAAAAAAACCTTACTCGAATTTTTAAACTGTTTTCACAATTTTAGAAATGAGGCTTCATTTATTGAAGCTCCAGTTTTCATCTTGTAGACGGTTCAGTCAGAGTTAAAGACATAGAATGCAGAGACACGAACCTCTCTATATTCTCTGCACTCTCTTAATCTAGAAGCAAATCTTTCGTGAAGAGAACTTTGTTTTAAAAAACAAACTGTTTCCTTAAAAACTATTCACTATTTCAAAAAGAACAGTAATGTGGGTGAAAGTAGAAAACCCCAATGAGGCTATGTCTGCAGGATTTCGAAGTCTTATTGAAATTCGATTAGAGTTTTTGAGTTGATTGAAAGGATTTGGGATGTTTTCTGTAATTGCATAGAATGCAGCAGTGTTTTCTGTTAAGACAATTCCAGAAGCGTATTTGGAAACAAAGAATTCGCAGGTTTTTTTAAAAAGTAGCTCCAAAATCTGTGATTCAATCCGTAATAGTCTATACATGGCATTTTCAAATTTTGAAAATATGGGCCATGTGACCAGTAGTTCAAATCTCCCATCCTTGAGACTGATGTGAAACAGCATTTTGTCTCAAAAGTATTATGGACTGAGAATATTGAAAAATGCAGAACGCTTACTGTTTCAAGAACATATTATGTGATTCTGCAAAATAACTTCAGGAATAATTTCGGTTTGTTCAATTTACTGTTTCATAAAAAGCATTCAAACGTCTGACTTTGTTCATTATTAATTCAAGATGGCTTGACAAAATTTATTCTATCTAGGTAGCGTTTTTTCTCCAAGCCAAACATCCCCAATGCCTAAGGTTCTCATTATCTCAAGCAATTAGCACTGACCGGGAGTGCTAATGGCTGTAGCTTTCCGTTAAATATCTGTTACTCTCCTTAATTATCCCCCCCCCCTTTTCATCACACGGGGAGTGAACATTCTCGAACGATTCATTCTACAATGCAATTTCAATTGACCAGTTCGGAGCATTAATGTGCGGGACATATATCACAAACTAGGCCCCACTTCTGCTTTCGATAAACTCGAATAATATAAGTCTTCACATAAATATCGATTTTTTCAGATTTCCATAAATCTGAAGAATGCATTCATGGTGAAGCTGAGAGTAAGGATTCACTAGCAACACACAAAACTTCAAACAAAATAGAGTAATTCATTGAAACAGTGAAAATAAAACAAAACACTTTGAATTCGTGCTGAAGGAATTGAACAATATTCTGGTTGCTACGCATTCTACGACACAGTCATTAGCAACAGATTCAGTTTATTTTCAAGGTTTTCAATAGTTGAAGTAGATTTCTTGATTCTAAACAATGTTATACGAAATTTGATACCCGAAGTTGTGTCTTCCTTGATGCAGTTTTTTAGATAAACACGACTAATACGAAGCAACCTTTTTTCAAGCAAATTTAGTAAAATATTATAGACTACGGTTTCAGAACAATCTCATCTTTTTTGGTTTTTTAATAAAAATTAGTAAATTTTGTAAGTGGACAACAAAACGTAGTTTAAATTTCAAAAGAATATGATAACAAATACCGCAATCTTTAGTTGTTTTATTCAACTATTTGAAAACAACATTATTGTTTTGTTTTTTTCCAGACGTTTGGAAGAAAATGCATGTTTCAGAACCCAGATTAAGACAGACTTTATGTTCCCTTCTTTACTGCGGTACTCCCAGATTTTCTTGTTTCTGTAAAAATGAATAGGAATCCAATTTTCAGTTTGAATAATTTTTCAAAATCATTCTTTTCATGGTCCTTTTTGTGACTTCCCTTTTTGTACCATTTCCTAGACAAAAAGCAATTACCGAGATCCAATCGGCAGTTGTTCGTAAATGTCCCATCAATACCATTTCCTGAAACCGAAACTTTTTTTCCTGTTTCAAAAGTTAGCCGGGATACTTTGATTGTTGTCGATGAATGATGCTTCAATGGGTATCATGGGATATCGTTCCAGTATAGATCTTCGAAAAAAAAAACACGAGGATATTCAGAAAATTACCGTTTCATAGAAAAATGACAAGTCTTTGTGAAATTAGGAAAGAAGCGATCAAGAATAAATAATGCCCTGTTTCAGCTTTTTCAGATATTCATTGATGAAAATAACGATCCAATATATATTTTTCTTTTTTTGCGTTGTTTTCTCTGAGTTTCACAGACTCAACTTCAGATACGTTCTTGTTAATCCTGCATTGTTATCAATTACTTCGTTTTATGCACAGATATTTTTCTAGCAGCATTTTTCATAACACGATGTTCCTGTTGTTGTTTTTTGTAAATACATGAAATGTACATGAAAGTTTATTTTGAAAAAAAAAACGAAAATTCAATAAGAAATGCAATTCGAAAGATGAAGAAGAATCATGCCTTCAATCAATCTTCTTCAGGCTCATCATACTTATCGAAAATACCCTCGTGTTTGAGAGTTTTCTCATGTCCGTAGGCTAGCCAGTCTGCGATGTACGGGTTGTTCTCTCCTGGAATGTCCTCGTATCGGTTTTGGTGCGCTTTAGAGAACAGGTCGTAAGGTCCTCTTTTTGTGACGTCGAACGAGTAGTTCAATTTTGCCGAACTGGAATGAAATACAGTTAGTATTTGCTCGATAAAATCAGAAACATACCTCAACACTAACAGGTTCCAAGCCGATTTCCGTGTGCTTCATTAAGTCTGAGGTGCAGTTATGATATAACAAGTCTTGATACACATGAATTTCTATAAAATTAATAAAGATGAATTCGTTCCAGCAACTGAAATGATGTTTACCCACCTTCTTTTCAATTATATTCAATTTTAAATCTATCGATCAGATTAAAGTCAGAATAAAGTGAAAAATTATAAAAAATCAGAATACATAGCCCCTAAGCACAGAAGAGACAGGTAGGAAAGAATGAATGCCGTTCGGTCTGGAAGGGAAGAGCGGACATGAAAGTGAGACAGTACTAGGATTGAAGAGAGTTAGAAAAAAAGGAAAAGCAATACGATGGGAAAGAGATAGTTGGAAAAGCCAACCGACTATCGGTTTGGGAAACAGGACAGGAACACACACATAGAAACTGGCCTGGAATGGAGAGAGAAAAGGATGCCTTTTATTACGCAGTCGCGATATCATATACGACTATCCGTGAATAAAAAAGCATTCGGTTCTCTGAGTGTGCAGTACTTGCGGAGCGGATTGTCGTAGGATTGTCGCCGTAAAGAATCCATGGTATCGGGAACTCATACAATTTAGAAAGAGAGCGCAAAAATGCTAGACATTCTAGTTTCTCTGCTACCTATCTGTTATGTTTTTTCAATCAATTTGTTTCAATCAATAAAAAATTAGAATTCCGTAGGCTTTCAATGTTACAATTGCATTTTATATCGAGTTCTGTGAAATGTTCTAGAAATTGTTGAAATACAATGGTATGGGCGTCGTAATGAAAAACATTGTTCTCGAGCCACTTTCTGAATTTTGTGGAACAGTAAACCTCTTTTTTTTGAGAATTAGATAGAACATTTTCATCTTTGGAGATAGAAGTTTCGCAATTATCCTTTTAACACGCGAATATCTGAAAAGGCATAAAACTCATTTTTTTTTGAACTTGAAACAGCAATATTAATTTTTAAAATAGGTAAAAATTTACAGTTTCAAAGAAAACTATGTTTGAAGACAATTTAACAGAAACCGATCCAAAGTGGCCATCTACACTGGCTCTTCAAAGTAAATAAGTTTTCCATGGAGAGATGGAGGATTAACATGGCACAAGATTTCTTGACGAATTTATGAATTGTTTGAAGCAGTTATAATTTTTGAAGATGAGAATTTTTGGAGAAAGCTGTTCTTTTAGTTTTTGAATCTGCTCTGTTCACTGTCTTGAAACATTTTGAAAAAAAAACTGTCTTCCAGTTATCAGAAATCTGAAATGCGACACACATCTATACATACCGTTAAACCTATACTAGTTTCACCAAATGTAGAGGACTAGAAAATGGACATTTTGAAACAGTGATTTTTTAAATTGTTTCCGGAAAACTTCTTGTCAGGTTTTTGACGCTAAAGTCAGCAGTACAAAAACTGCTAGATCGACTCAAAAACAACAAATTTGTAATTTTAAATCTGGGTATCGTCAAAACGATTTTGCTAAATACGTGCCAGAAACGTAGCAGTTCTCTCTTCTCTCTCTCTTTATCTCTTTATCTCTCTCTCTCTCTCTCTCTCTCTCTCTCTCTCTCTCTTTCTCTCTCTTTCTGAATGCTCAATGAACCCCCTTAAGTGATTAAATCATACGTTTTCATATAAACAAAAGAATTTGTTAACACATTTATTCATAGAACACAATATGTACATCACGAAGAACGAAGCAATCATTATAACAAAGTTTACTCCCGTTCCGCACTCCTCCGATTGAATAACTGCTCCGAGTGACTGAAATGCAATCTTTGAAATACAAACAGTTTTTCAATGTTTCTTACCTCCGTGAAGCAGATGAAATAGATGAGGCCCACGGAGATTGACACCAGGAACAAATTGACGGTGTCGGCCATCTGACCATCAAACGTCGCTAAAAATTCTCTGAAAAGCTTTTTCTGCTTTCATCGAAACCAATCCTTTTGGTTTTTTCTAAAGGAAATTGAACATTGAAAACAGTGCTTACATGAGCAATCTAGTCTACGGCAGTCATCAGGCAGATTCCGAAGAACACAATCGGAGCTCCAATTTGGATGTCGTGGTAGCTGCGCGGGATGTACTTCATTTTGTACTCCATTTCGTGTTCACATCGAGCTCTGGGCCTCTCTGAAAAAACCATATTTCAAATATTAGCCCCATATAGCAGGTGACTGCGCGCTCCATTGGTAACGTCGTCCGGCCATTTTTTTTGTCATGGCCTAGATGGCGGACGGCGTCGTCTATGGAGCGCGTATATATCTGATGTAATTTCCTAATAATTTAGAAATAAACATTTTTCAAAAAGTGTTCACTTTGATGATAAGTGAATCAAAAAAAATTACTCATCTTCCATTCAATTTCAAGTTTGAATTCTTCGATTCAAAATTAGTACAGTATAAAATTAGAAAAAATCAGAATACATTGGGAGCCCCTAAACACATAAAGGACAGGAAGGAAAGAATGATAGACGATTCTCCGGTTTGGGACGGGAAGAGCGGTCATAAAAGTGAGAGTGGCACTAACAGTGAAGAGAGTCTGAGAAAAAGAAAAAGCAATACGATGGAGAATATGCGGTAAGGGAAGTCAATCGATCGTCGATATGGAAGGACAGGAACAGTGACACACATACGTAACCAACTGGCCGGGGAGAGAGAGAGAAAGCAGCGCTCGACTTTCTGAGTGTGCAGTACTAGCGTAGCGAAATGTCGTAGCGAAGAAAATTCATAGCATCGCAAGCCCATAGTATATTCAAATTAGAGAGAGAGAGAGCGCAGAGATGATAGAGAGTCTAGTTTCTCTGCTACCTATCTTTTTAGTATTGTGCACTTCAACCAAAAAAGCTCGACATTCAATGATTTCGATGTAAAACAACTCTTTTTTCATAGAATTTTCGGCACTGTTCTAAAATCGAAGACCGATGACATAAATAGAGGACCCAAAAATAAATCGAGGACCCAAAATTTTTATCGAGGACCCAAAAATTAATTCAAGGACCCAAAAAATAAATCGAGGGCCCAAATTTTAAATCGAGGACCCATCTAAATCGAGGACCCATAAAGACCTAAAAACAATTATTTTTTGAGACCCATGGAAATACCCGGGACCTGTAGTATGACAGATTTCAGATTTCGAGAAATACCCGGGACACATGAAATATCAGGGATCCATGAAATATGCGGGACCCAAAAAACTTTTCCAGGACTGAAGAAATTTTCGTTCGGGATTCATCCGAATCGATTTTTGTTTCTAATTTTGTTACCTGGGTCGCGTTTTTCCTAAGCCTGAATAATAGAGGTGTTGTACGTCTTCAAGTAGCTGGCCCACCATCAAAGCAGGCTTAGGAAACACAACAAAAAAGCTTTTTAGAGCACAAAATTAATTTAGTAAAATGAGAAATCTGTCATACGGCGGAACAACGCGTCTCATTTCCATGGGTCTCAAAAAAATACTCATGAAACGGATAAGATCCAAAGTTTTTTTTATTCTCAAAAGTTTATTCTAAAAAAAGTTGGTTCTTCTATCGAAGTTGAATCCTCAATAAAATTATATTTTTTTATTGAATCCTCAATAAAAAAATACCGGGACATGGGTCTCGAGAAATATTATCGGGATTCAACCCACTCGATTTTGTGCTCTGAAAAGTTCTTTTATTCTGTTTCCTAAGCCTGTTTTGATAGTGGCCCTTTTGATTCATTCTTCGAAAGCGCCAATCACAACTATTGAACCAGACTTAGGAAACATAGGCGGAATCATTTGGAGCAATGGTCAATTCGGATTATTCCCGGAAAATATTTTCTCAGACCTGGAAAAGTTTTTCGGGTCCCGCATATTTCATCGGTCCCGGGTATTTCTCGAAATTTGAAATCTGTCTTACGGCGGAAGCAAGGGCCTCGGGTATTCCTATGGGTCCCGGGTATTTCCATGGGTCCCGAAAAAGAAATAAATATCCGGGAAACTGATAAGAGCCATATGTTTTTAGGTCTTTATGGGTCCTTGATTTAGATGGGTCCTCGATTTAAAATTTGGGTCCTCGATCTATTTTTTGGGTCCTCGATTTAATTTTTGGGTCCTCGATAAAAATTTTGGGTCCTCGATTTATTTTTGGGTCCTCGATTTATGGCATCGGTCCTCGATTTTAGAACAGTGCCGAATTTTCTATAATTTTTTTTCAAGCCACTACCACAGAGTGAGCCAATGAAACACATTGTTCTCAAACCCCTTTCTTATTGTTTTGGAACAGTAACTTTTTTTTCGAAAACCAGGTAGCGAATGTTTCTTTTTTGAGAAGTAGTGCACGTCCGCCATTGTACTTTTTGTCAGTAGTAATCAAAAACAGTATCTAATCTAATGAGTTACTATTCTCACATTTTTAAATATGGGAAAAAATACAATTAGAAAATTTGAACAAAATTTACAGTTTCGAAAAAAATGCATTTCAAAATATATAAACAAATTTTGATCCGCAGTGGCATGTTGAAAAAATATAAGTTTTCTCTATCAAAAACACCAAATTTCTTAACGGATTTGAGAGATGTTTGAATCACTAATTGTTCTTGTAGAAGACAATAAATTTTGGAGATAACTGAACTTTTAGTTTTTGAATCTGCTTTGTTTACTGTTTCAAAACATTTTAAGGTCTTTGGTTATAACTCAAAAGACGGTCAACTGGGTAACAATCTCGAAAGCGAAAAATTAACATATAATTTTTTAAAATCTTCAAAAAACTATCATGTACAAAACAGCTCATCTCCGTCATTATCAGAGATGTTTCTGTTCCGAGAAACGCTACTATTAACATTTGAAGTTCGAAAATTTAATAATTGATTCTTTTTGATTAGATGGATGTGAAATTTTTTTATTGTTTCAGATATAATGTTTATGAATGAGATTTAGCGTAGATCAATTCGAGGTTCCCATTTTCAGTACTGATCAAATTTTTTCAAATTTATCTAGGCTTTTTGTTGGAATACGGTAGATATCTGTTTCTCGTTTTCGCCAAGTATAACGTTGGACGAATTGAGTTATGATTGTCAAAGATCTTCTTGGTGTATGTCTCAAACAGTTAAATATTTTGATCGCTATTCAACTGATTTGATCCAACCGCTCTACTGACTTTTCCTGCGTTCCACGTCCCACTATACTTTACTTATGGCAAATAAAAACCTTTCTCTGCTTTTCCGCTTCACCGCAACCACTCAGGAAAGAGTCATCAGAATAACCGCTCCAGAATCTTTCAAAATGCAGATTTTGAAATGCAAACGAGACGAACATTAGGCCCATTTCCTATCGATCCGCCAAAAATTTATCTAAACTCGTACAGGGAGAGCTGCACAAATAATAACACAGACATACACACGGAAGTGACTGATTTTATATATCATGTGAAGATTACTGCTACAAGCATACCACTTGACATGACAATGAGCTAATGAAAATACTTCATACGATATTTTAATTTTTCCCTTCAAGTTTTGAAATCGAGCTAAAATTGAGTGAAGCCAATTCCAATCAGTAACACTATAAACTATCAGCTGAAGCCAAAGTTTTCTTGTTTTTGGGGAATCGACGTGAAAGGAGCAGAAAAAGCATTGAAAAGTTTTCAAACTTATACTTTTGCCGAACTTGAAAAAAATAAAATCTTACAGAACATTCAAATAAAAAATACAGTTTCCAAAAAAAAACTATATTTCAAGACAGCTTTACAAAAACCAATCCTAAGTGGTCATCTACACTGACCCTACTAGAAATATACATTTAATTCTAACTAAGCTGGTTAAAACATTTCTTTAGATTTGAGTAATGAATTACAAGAAATGACAACACATAAACGATTGAAATCAGCATTTGAAGGTGAGTTTACAGCTATTTCTTGAATCTGTACATTTTTTCACTGTTTCAGAACGTTTTCAAGTTCTTCGGTCAACTAAAAATCGATCAATTGACCACACCTTAATGAAGAAACACAAAAGCGATAAACTCAATTAAACGAAACAAACTCATAACCTATAACAAAGTTGTAATACTGTAGATTCAAAGCGGAATATCTTGATTATCTTCAGAGCTATCGCGATATTTTCGACTAATAAATGTTCAAAACGAATTGTTTGAAACTTCATAAGCTGACCACATTTTGAAATTTTGAAAGGCAATCGAGATATGCTGCTTTGAATATACAGTACCGGATGAACCTTTATTGAAGGTTTTACACTATCCATGGTCATGCCCCATCGGATATCATCATTGTTATCCACTCTTCAAACATTTCTAGAACTGCATTTTTTTAAAGATTTTGAAAAGTTAATTTAAAAGGGGATTGCGAAATTAGTTTCGTGTCATTACTACGAATTCATTGTTTTGAAAGTTTCCAGTTTTCTGAAAAACAAATCCAAATCTAACCGGCTTCTGAGCCTGAAACTTACAGAAAACATTAGAATGAACAATTCTTAGCTCAATTCAACTTTAACGGTCCCTTCAGACCACGGAAAAAATCCAACGGTCACCCAAGAAGAATTTTCCACTGTTTTTACTTTTTCCTTCCTTTTACTGTTGTTCTATGTTTTTTGGTATTTCAAAAATAGTTTGTCCAAGAATTACCTTTTGGTGTTTCGGATACAAAATATATCATTTTTGAAACATTAATTTTTTTATGAATTCATCATTAGGAACATCTCCGATTTCTTGAAGACATGAACAAGAATGAAGTCATTCCACACAGGGAAACGATTCAGCTGCTTTTTATCACGATGGACATGAATTTAATACGATATTGAGTCTGCTGGAAAGAACACCCAGACCCCTGATTGCTCAATTCGAATTCAACGGTGACAACTTTCAAAGATCGATCGACTTGTTGAAGGAGAACTGGAACTCATCGCAAGATACAAAACCGTTCAACAAGCGATCAGTAAAAAATCTATTCGAAACATTGAATTTTGTGTAAAACGTGAAACAATGAAAATTCCAAAAATGTGCTCTTTCAAAAATCAAGTAAACTTTATAATGTTCAAAAAGACCTATTATAGCGCTCCTATTATTGTTATAGAATAGTTAATCCGGCTCCGGGACACTTCGCAACTAGACGTTTCGAAACTGTGACGTTTCGCAACTAACCTATATTTCGCAACTGTGACGTTTCGCACCTATGGCATTCCGAAACCTGACACATCGAAACTGTGACGTTTCGAAACCTGACGTTTCGCACCTGGTATGGGGTATCTAGAAACGTATATATGACCTCAATAAACGCTTTTCATCGGTTGCGAAACGTCATAGTTGCGAAATGTCTGGTTGCGAAACGTCACAGTTGCGAAATATACGTTGGTTGCGAAATGTGACAGTTTCGAAACTTCTAGTTTCAAAGTGTCGCGGAGCCGTTAATCCAACTCAATGACTGCAGATTAATGATCCTTGAGAAATAAATCATTTTATTGTTTCCGAACATTTTTTGATTTCGGTTTTTATTGAAAATTATTATTTTTCCAAAAAGTAGACAATAAAATAGGACTAGTTCAAATTTCAAGTGAATGCAGGTTGAAGATAATAACAAATACCACAATCTCCAGTTGTTTTATTCAACTATTTTGAAACAGTTTTTTTTTTGGAAATTTTCCCCGAAGTTTGAAAGAAAATTAATGTTTCAGAGACTTAGTTTCCACAAGACACAATCAAACGATTTACTCATCGTCGTCTCGGTACTCCTAGATTTTCTTGTTTCTGTAAAACTGAATTGGAATCCAATTTTCAGTTTGAATAAATTTTTGAAGTCATGTTTTTCATGTTCCTTTTCGTGACTTTCCTAATTTTATATATTATGCATAAATCGAATATCTGAAAAGTTATGGAACTCGTTATTTTGTTGAACTTGAAACAGCGAACTTAACATCGAAAGTAGGAATAAACGTATTGTTCCAAAAAAAAAAACAATATTTGAAGACAACTTAACAGAAGCCGATCCAAGGGCTTATCTACACTTACTCTTTGAAGAAGATAAGTTATCTCTCTCTACACCACTGCAAGCATCATAATTGGTTTTTTTTTCCCAACATTTCTGAAACTGCTTTATTTTTTTTCCAAATTCGGAAGATTAACTCTTGAAAAGTGGGCTCAGTTTCTTACCATCTCGAATTCTTTGTTTTTGAAAAAGGTAAAAAATCTACTGGTTTCTACGCGTTCTATGACAGCTGGAGTCAATAACAACAGATTCGGTTTACTTTTGAAAATTTTTTAAGATAATGACTATACCAGCAAAATAACGGTATACGAAATTCGGCACCTAAAGTTCTGTCTTCCTAGAAACAGTTTTTGAATGACTATTAGAAACAGAGCATAAAAAGATAGCAATCATAAAAACTTCTAAAAAACTTTATAAACTTTTCGAGACAGCAGTTTCATTCTCATAGATGCATTAATAACCTCTATGTTTTTGAAGAATCGCAAACATTAATATTTGACAGCAAAAAAAAGCGAAACCTACAGTCAGATGTTTCTCTTGTAATTTTTCAAAGCATAAAAAGTTTCCTGTTCCATGAAAATGTAGAATCAGGTTTTTGAAGTAAAAATCAGATGTACAAACTTTGCTAAATTACATTCACAAACTGCAAATTTGAAATTTAAAGTTTGGGTTTTGTCAGAACGATTTAAAATAATTAGTTAACTTATTGATTCATATTCAAGACCAAAAAGAGATTGACAGTATCGGCGAGTTGTCCGTCAAACGTCGTCACCAAGAATCCGAAAATAGCGCCAAAACGTGTCAAGGCGTATGAAACTTCCCTGAAATTATTGATGTCACATTTTCAAGAAATATTTATCCCACCTGTGTATTGTGCATGAAGGTGGCAGCAACTTTGACGGCTTCAATAATCTTATGGAGATACTTGTTGTCCAAAAGCAACAGGTCTGAAAGTAGCATTTTCTAATTTTTCAGTGTATTCGGTCCAATTAGTTTGAGCATCCATTTCTATATAAACAAAAGACTTTTTTTGTTAACACATTTATTTATAGAACAAAATATGTACATCAAAAAGAACGAAACAATCATTATGACAAATTTTACTCCCGTTCTGCACTCCTCCGAATGAATAACTGCTCCGAGCGACTGAAATGAAATCTTCGAAATATGAATAGTTTTTCAATGTTTCTTACCTCCGTGAAGCAGATGAAATAGATGAGGCCCACGGAGATTGACACCAGGAACAAATTGACTGTGTCGGCCATCTGACCATCAAACGTCGCCACCGAAACAACAAAAAACGTTCCAACTGGTGTCATGGCCGCATAGACGCCAAGGCAGATGACGCTTCCCTGAACTTATTGATGTCACGTTTTCGAAAAACTTTTAGTACCCCACCTGAGTGTTGTGCATGAGGGTGGCGACAACGGTGACGGCTTCAACAATCTTATGGAGATATTTGTTGTCCAGAAGGACTTGGTCTGAAAGTAGCCGTTTATTTATCAATTTTTTCTGTAGAACTATTGTTGGCTTACCTCGACTCCAACTGGAATGCCTTCCGAAGAGCTGTGCAGGCCCATGACGAACAGGAGTTCGCTTTTGAATCACCAAATCAGAATAGGTACAGTATGAAATTAGAAAAAATCAGAATCCTTTGGGAGCCCCTAAACACAGAAGAGACAGGAAGAAGAGAAAGAAAAGAATGAATTCCCGGCGGGTTTGGAAGGGAAGAGCGGTCATAAAAGTGAGAGTGAAACTAACAGTGAAGAGAGTCAGAGAAAGAGAAAAAGCAATACGATGGAAAATATGCGGTAAGGGAAGTCAATCGACCATCGATATGGAGGGGAAGGAACAGGGTCACAGATACATACAAACAACTGGGAGGGAGAGAAGAAAAGGTGCTTTTATTATGCAGTCGCGGTATCATGTCGCTACGACACTCCGCGAATAAAAAACCTGCTAAACAACGCTCGATTTTCTAAATGTGCAGTACTTGTGAAGCGGATTGTCATAGCGACAGGGATTCATGGTATCGCGAACCCATACAATTTAGAAAGAGAGCGCAGAGATGCTAGACAGTCTAGACTCTTTGTTCTCTGTAGTATTGTACACTTCAACTGAAGAAATAAAAAGGAATTCAATGATTTCGATGTAAAACAACTTTCTAAAAAATTTTTAAAGCCACTCGCAGAAAAAACAATGATTTCAAACAACTTTTTCTGTTTTTTCGAGACCGGAGAAATATGGAATCTAACATTTTTTGTCAAATGAGAACATACCTATGTGTCGCAAACTAATGAGAAACTATTCTTCTCCAATTTTCGCCGAACGTGAAACAGGGAAAAAATACTTCAGAAAATTGTAAAAAATAATTACAGTTTCGAAAAAATAATATTCCAAGACAACTCAACAAAAGTCATTCCGAAATGGCCATCTACAATCACTCTTGAAGAAAGTTACATTTGCCACAAACTGAGTGAAGAATAGAGTTAACATTTCCTCGAATTCCATAAGAAGTTTGAGAAGTGTTTGAAACAGTAATTATCCTCGAATAGATATGAATTTTTGGAGATGAAGGAACTTTTAGCTTCTGAATTTGTGAATGTTTTGACTGTTTCAGAATGTTTTTAAGTTTTTAGGTTTAAAACGGAAATCGGTTAACATTTATAGAAAAAAAAAACAAAAACACGTAAGTTAAAAACTGATTTTAGGGAATGACATCTTGTAAAAAAATCCAGTGCTGTTTGTTATGAGTACATCTTTGTGGTGTTTAGAGTTATCGAGATGTTTTGACAAGCACCATGTTCAAAATGTATTCTTAAACATTTCTTCAGCTGATCAGATTTTGAAATTGTTAAATAAAAAAGACGAAAATGTAATAATCTGAGCATAGAGTACTGGGCGTTCCCCTACGAAATTTACGGTACCCACTACCTGGAAGCGATCTATCGAATGTCAGAATTGTCATGTTTTTTTCAAACGTTCCTGAAACAGCACTTGTTTATTATTGAATTTGAAAGACTAATTTTTACAAAGTGCGTATATTGAATTTGGTGTCCTGTAATCAAGTCAAAAGAATCACACTTGACACAGCTCACCAACAGCCAACCGGAATGGTTCTGTTCATTCCACTAGAATCACCCACGTCACGACCACCATCACACAGTTTCGGATACAAGGAATATATGATTGATGACATATGAATCAGCAAGTTCAAAAAGGATGTGTAGGAGCTCAAGGCCTTCTAGACGCAGTTCAACAAATGTATTCACAAATTGGAAATACCAAATTTGTTCAAATTCAAAAGCTATCGAACTTGCCGTAAGGAGAACCCGGAAACCTGATTGCGTAATTCGAAATCAACACGGAATGCTAGCAAAGAGCAATCGACTTGTTGAAAAAGAACGGAAGCTCATCGCAAGATACACAACCAGTCATCCTGATGGCAGTAAAAATCTACTGAGAAAATTCACGTTTGTGTTAAACTTGAAACAATAAAAACTTCGGAAAAATGTTCTTCAAAATTCAAGTAAACGTTATAATATTGAAACACACCTATTCTTGCGGGAATATTGATCACATAGATTGGTTCAACCAACTCTGGTTTTTTCATAGAATTTTCTAGAAAATTTTGAAAACCACTGCCAGGGAGCTAATCAAACCCATTGTTAAAAGAAGTACATCGCAATTTTTTGCCGAATTCGAAATAGTAAAAATATTTCAGAAAATTTGAACCAAAATTACAGTTTCAAAAAAACTATTTTTCAAGATAGCTTCACAGAAACCAATCCGAATCGCCCATCTACACGGACTCTACTAGAAATATACATTTTCATCAAACTAAGCTGATTAATCCATTTTTCTAGATTCCATAACGAGTTTGAGAATGGTTCCAAACCGTAATAATTTACAAGTAATGAAAATATACGATTGATTGTTATCAGCATTCGAAGATAAGTTTACAGCTATTTCTTGAATCTGTAAATTTTTTGACTGTTTCGAAACGTTTTCAAGTTCTTTGATTTTAACTGAATTTTGTTAGATATACAAAATAACAATGACTCAAAAGCGATAAACTCAAATAAACAAAATAAATGCCTCAAAACCTATAACTTGTATTACTGTGTGTTCAGAGCAAACTATCTTGGTTAGAGCCAGTGTGTAATCTCGACACCGTTTCGAGAAAATTATCGATAAAATTGTCGATAATTTTATCGAAATCTAATCGACAAAATATCGATAAAATTTCTTCGATAATTGTCGATAAGTGTCGACAAATATTTATTGACAAATTTATCGATAAAATGTCGAAAGAACTTCGACAAAATTTCGACAATTATCGATAATTGTCGATAATTATCGAAAAACTTTTATCGATAAATTATCGATAATTTATCGATAATTTGTCGAAAATTTATCGAAACTTTCGACATTTTATCGATAATTTATCGACAATTTGCGTAAATTGTCGACCATTCGTCCATCGGACCTGATAGACCGAAAATACTCAAACGGCCCTAACCGGCCAAAATTGGCCTAAAACGGCCCGAACGGCTTAAACCGGCCCAAACGGCCCAAAACAGCCTAAAACGGCCCAAACGGCCTAAATCGGTCCAGACAGGCCAAACCGGCCTGGAACGGCCCAAGCCGGCCTAAGTCGGCCCGAACGGCATAAATCGGCCCAAACGGCACAAAACAGCCTTAAACGGCCCGAACGGCTTAAATCGGCCCAAACGGCACAAAACAGCCTAAAACGGCCCAAACGGCCTAAATCGGTCCAGACAGCCCAAACCGGCCTGGAACGGCCCAAGCCGGCCTAAGTCGGCCCGAACGGCATAAATCGGCCCAAACGGCACAAAACAGCCCTAAACGGCCCAAACGGCCTAAATCGGTCCAGACAGCCTAAACCGGCCTGAAACGGCCCAAGCCGGCCTAGGTCGGCCCAAACGGCCCAAAACAGCCTAAATCGGCCCGAACAGCTTAAATCGGCCCAAACGGCACAAAACAGCCTAAAACGGCTCAAACGGCCTAAATCGGTCCAAACGGATTAGGACGGCCCAGACGGCCTACATCAGGTCAAACGGCCTGATTCGGCCTCTTTCGGGCCGGTTCGGGCCATTCAGGTCGATTCAGGCCGATTTGAGTCGGTTGGGCCCGTTCAGGCCATTTAGTCCGATTTAGGCTGATTTCATCCGTCTGGACCTATTTGGGTTGTTTCGGGCTGGTTTAGCCCGGTCTGGGCCGTTTGAGTGATTTTGGTCTTTTAAATCCGATAGAAAAAATTTTCGACAATTTTCGATAATTTATCGATAAATTATCGATAATTTATCGATAAATGTCGATAATTGTCGAAAAATTATCGATAATTGTCGACATTTATCGATAAATTATCGATAATTTGTCGATAAATTATTGTCGATTTTTATCGAAAAATTTGTCGAAACGGGAATTATCGACAAAGGATTGTCGATAGTTACACACTGGTTAGAGCTATCGCAATGTTTCGACTAATAAAATGATCAAAACGAGTTGTTCAAAATTTCATAAGCTGACCACATTTTGAAATTTTCAAAGACAACCGAGATATGCTGCGTTGAATTAACATTACCGGATGAGCCTCTATTGAAGGTTTTACGCTATCCAAAAACTGACGAAGATCGATCGGATGTCATCACTGTTCTTCACTTTTCAAACTTTTCTGAAACTGTTTTATTCATTTTTTCTCGAAAAAAAAAAAACTGTTTTCAATGTTTCAAAATGTTAAAATTGATTATGTTTTTTTTAGGTTTTTAATTGATAGGTTTCAAATTTTTACTTTGTCAAATGCAATTAAGTGATTTCTATTAGTTATTCAGAGCGGTCACACAATATCGAACCGTTTTGAATAAGTTTATATAATTGCAATACCAATCTGACTATCTACCTTCTTTGGAACTGTTGAAACTTTGTTCTTCGTGAAACAGTGAAGAGTTATTCCTTAATGCTTTTGATGAACTGGCACCATTTTTTACCAGTTCACTTTCAAACCGTCATTTTGAAACTGACTTCAAAAAAAGCTCACTGTTTCAACTTGTTCACTAAATTATCAAGATATCGAACGACCTCAATTCTCAAAATCAAAAGAATATTTCATTTTTTACCGAGAAAAATTGTTTCATGGAATCAATATCCAGAGATTCATTAGCCGGTCTTCTTCCTCCACCAATAATCCCCATATGTTAATGATTCAAACAAAGAGAAACTAGCGCATCGGCTATCGAATCTAACAATGAGATTGGAGTGAAACATTGAACGTTTCCATTTTAATCGGGTACACATTTCGGTTTTATTGCATTAGGAAATCATGGAATTTAGCCAAAAACTACAGTTTCTATCAGATTTGAATATAATAACACTACACTTTGTAACTGATGCTTGCTGAAGAGACTCAAAAATAGAGAGAAATATTCCAGCTTGATAGTAGTCGATCTATTTTTAGGCAGAGAAAGCTGTACAATGTCTAGGAACAATTGAGTCTTTGTTTGAGTGGTGATCGTCGCAATTTTAAGAACAATTTTTCTGGAAATCCTTACTCCTTTTTTGCGATCCTGTTAACTGAATCATAACACTAGGATATTCATGCTCCAAACATTTTATCTCATTGAAACAGCAATTTTTTCTTTCAATCTCAATAAAAAAAACTGTATGCATTGAAAGCTGCTCGAAATCAAATAAAAGAAAAGAAGTGGCAGTTGTGCTGATTTTATATGAGAAAATGTTACTGCTTCAAACACTTCACTTCTGTGTTAAAACAGCAATCATTCAATGGGTCAGCTCTCTTCCGATTCTTATGAAAATTCTGGAACAATGGTTTTTGGGAAAATGTATTCAACCACTCCCCAAATGATGTTGAAATTTTCTTCTTTGGAATAGAAAATTGTGAATGTTTTCTCTGTTTCTAGATGTTCAGATTATTCATATTTTCCAGTATATTCAGTTCCGATTCTGATGTTTTGATTCAATTTGAGCATTCATTACTTTAGCTATAATTGTATTGTTTGCAACTTATTGTATCATAACAACAGAGCGAAAAATGAACAATTATTCAATTTTGAGATACAGATAGTTTGTTTTTGGGAAAAAGACAACTGTAAAGATTCTCTGAATTGTCTTGCAACTTAGTTTCCAGTATAATGTTTTTGGTGAACTTATACTGGAACTCTAAAAAATGCTGTTACATAAAGACTTGGGAGTCGGAGTCTTTATTTGGCTATTTGTTCTTCCACTTTTAATTTCTTTACAGTGCAACCACATTTCCCCTAACAGGACCGATTCCAAAGATAGCAATACTTGGATACCTATGCTCCAAACGTATTATCTCATTGAAACAGAGATTACCAGAATTTGTTAGTGTCGAGTAGTTGGATGTGCTGAAAACTGTCAAAATTAATTTGAAAAAAGTCACAGTTGTGATCATTTTCAATGAGAAATTTTACTGTTCCAACCACTCCATTTGACACCAATGGTAACACATATAGAACCAATGGTAACACATATACAATGCATTTTATCCAATTTTCGGAATTTTCGAAGCAAAAAGGTAAAGCTTCACTTGATTTAAAACAGGAACAAGAGCAAAGTATACAACGTTAACAATACTGTAACATGGCATTACGTTTCACACCAAATTAACGAAGAGTTCTGCTGTGATAGAGACTAAAAGTAGTACTTTCTCTGTTTCAAGATGCTAAAATAAACCATCCAATGTGTATGAATCCCACTTTGAGAATCAGTTTCATACAAAAGTTTTCGGAGACAAAATACTTTATGAGAAACAATACAGAGTACCTCATTTCAGCAAATTTCATTTTAACCGCCCTAAGTATTTATATATTTGTGGGCTGTGGAAAATGTTGAAAATTTCCCAATGCTTTTTACGTTTTGAAAATAACAAATAAATAGCTTTGGCTTCGTAACGGTTAGGAAAAATGAAACAAAAATATAAAAATTCACTGTTCCATCAAAGGTTTTTTTCTCGAAAATTCTTCTTGGAGGATTAAGGTGAACGTAATACATCACTTCACGAATTCTTAGCTTGATGCTTTTGTTTTCAATTCATCTGTTTTTCAGAACTTTTTTCTTTTCAGAAACATTCATGCTGTTATGGATCGGGCCAAGATCTGTTAAATTCATACCAGAGCTTCGCCGCAGTAAACACTAATTGAGAGACACCGTTTACTTACTTCTATCAACAACTTGATGAAACAGATAAATATTCAAATTAATATCTGAAGCTACAGTTACAAAACTAATTTTTTCCCCTGAAAATCTAATTTTGCTCGTTTCCAAATCTCCTTTCACAACAACTTTAGCACTATCTTGTTCACTGGGAAGTAAAATCCATAGAGAATTGAATGATCTAACGACTAGTGATCGTTCGTCTCAAAATTGCTAATTCTGACTTCCGTTCCAATAATACCGTAATGCTACTGAACCTTACTGTGTTTCTAATATTCACAATTAAAGCAAAACGGAGAAATTTTGAAAAAAATCCCGGTTTCAAATTAAACGTCAGATTGGATCATAATCAGATTTGGTTACTGCTTTGCTGAATAGACGTTCCGATAATTTGGAGAAATACTGTTTCAACTAAAACTTTTAGTAAAGTATACATAGCTTTTCTTATTAGACAGTGCGAAAACCCTCCAATGTGGAGAGAGAGAGAGAAGTTAGAGAAGTTAGACACTCTTGTTTCTCTATGTGCCTCATCTCTCTCTCTCTTTCTCTCTCTCTCTCTCTCTCTCTCTCTCTCTCTATCTCTCTCTCTTTCTGTTAATATCTACCACAGGAGATGACGAATGAATGATGGTATCAAAAAAATACAGTTCAGTGCTTCCAGCCTGAATATATATGAAACTGTAATTGTTGTGTTATTTCCTCACATCCACATTCAGACGCTTCAGATACCCTATGAAAGTGGGCGGGGCCTAGGTTTGCTCCGAGAAAACATTTGTCTTTTAAACAGCTTTATGGTGCGTTCAAAAGTGCTACAAACTACAAAAATGCAAGCACCGCGATGTTCAAAGTTGATTTTCATTTTGCGTTTTTGTTACCGTAAAACCTGCACATCAAAGTCCGTTTTTTCAATCATTTTTCTAAATTTCAAATTTCCACCTGTTTTTTCAGTGCAAAAGAGCAATTTTGCGCTGACAGAATTTGAAATTTGAAAAAATAATTGAAAAATCAAACTTTGATGTGCAGGTTTCACGGTAATAAAAACGCAAGATGCAAATCACTTCGGACAGCGCGGTGCTTGCTTTTTTGTAGTTTGTAGCAACTTTGAACGCACCATTAATTACTTCCAAATTGGCTATCAAACATGTGTCTAATGATGATGACAGTGTAAAACAGTAAAAGTTTCGGTTCTCGAAAAGTGTTGTTTTGGCAAAAATAAAAGAAAAAATTGCAAGCCAAATTAAATCGTTCAGATGGAGCGAGCCCAATAAAGAACAAAATTCAAGTACAGCTTATGTTTGTCATGGAACAGAAAACTCAAAATGCAGCATAAAGAAATTACTGTTTCATCAAAACACACAATCAAAAATGATAGGTTTTTTAATTGATGCTCCCAATGTATGTGCTCAGCGAGATAAACGAGTGTTTGACTTTGAAGACCATGGTTTCTGAAAAATTGAACTGAACCACAATTCACTGTACGATAAGTTCGGCATGTTGAAAATCTAGAAAAATAACTGCTTCATGAAGTACTTGCAAGCTGAAGCCTTTGTCCGATTTTTCAATGTCATCGTATTCGGTATTTTTGAAACTCCGCCTACTTTTCTTCTAACAAACCACACTTCGGAATTCAGAATACTTGGGTATCTATGCTCAAAAAACCAATCATCTCGTTGAAACAGCAATGGATAGGATTACAAAAAAAAATGCTAGGCAGATAACGAAACGGCTCCTCGTGTTCGAAATTCACGATTCAATACTTACAGTTAAAAACTTACGAAACAGTAAACTTTGTGTTATTTCCTCACAGCTACACAAGCTACACACACCTTAAGAGTAGGCGGAGCCTAAATCTGTATTGAGGGGTCCTTTGTCCTTGAAACAAAGATATGAGGGGAAAGGAACATTGATACCTGAAAACAAAGGTAAATAGAGATGCAAAATGTGCCGACTATCGAAAATTAATTTGTCTCAATTCATTCATGCATTCTCCAAAACAGTCAATTTTGGAGTAGTTGGCTGAATATAAAATTATTACTGTTTCAAAAACTGTCCAGTTTTTCACCCTCTGCAGGCAAATGATAGATGACTTAAAGTCGTGTGATCGTTGACTATCAACCTAAAACAAATTCAAAACAATTTCGAAACAATTAAAATGGCTTCAAAGTTGAAAAAAATTACTGCATCAACTAAAAGTTATTTTGGGAAAATTTGAATTTTTCCATTGGTAACACACGAGAGATAGAGAAAATAAAAGAGAGATAGAGAGAAAAGGCACAAGTTTAATGTTTCCTGGAATTCAGAAATAATTTTGGTCTGCAAAATCCTTTTGTTATAATGTACTTAGGGCTTGGCTAACGGGCGGGCAAAAACGGGTACCCGTTGCCCGCCCGCCGCCCGCCCCGCCCGCCGCCCGCCCCGCCCGCTACTTGCCCGCTGCCCGCCCGTTCGCCGCCCACTCTGCAGTGTTTGCGTGAGCGTGTATTGCGTACGCGTGCGTCGAACCTGACGACAACTAAAAAATTTGCGTTTTTATTTTCCACGTGTCATTTTTTTCGATTTTTCTAAGTATTTTATTTATTTTTGAACAATTTTCTTGTTCTTTCAACAAAATTATTGATTAAAAACGATCAAATACCGAAATCACTTTGAAAAAAAAATTGTACGTGAAAATTAGACCTGCAATTTTATCAATTGTCGTGAGGTATGGCGCCTGTGTACGCAATGACACCGTCACGCAAACACTGCAGAGCGGGGGGCAAACGGGCGGGCAGCGGGCGGGTAAGGGCGGCGGGCGGGGCGGGCGGGTGAATCGCCGCCCGTAGCCAAGCCTTAAATGTACTAAACTGAATGAGGAACTGTTCTAATCGGAAGCATGACAGGAATTCAATTTTCAATGAAACAGTGAACACGTTGTTTATTGTTCTCTGAAAAGTTCAAAACCAATGAGCTATGAATTAGTTCAGTTCCACTTATAGGTAAAATTGAAACTTATTTGAAACATACACTTTTACTGTTTCGAAATTATTGTTTGTTGATTACTCATTTATCACAGATGTTTCGTGGTTATGACGTTTCATTTTTGTGACACTCCTGGACCTTATTTTCATTGTAATGCGATTATTTACTAACAAGAAAATTTCCAAAAAGATACTGTTTCATCGGAACACCTCGATAAGATCGAAACTTTTTCATCACTGGTATATTATCTGTTGTTTTATTATTGTTCGTGAAAATGACATAATAAGAAAACTATAACAAATGACTGGCCATCAAAAAAGTTACAGCTCCAAATAGTTCCACAAAGCTATGTTATGAAAATTGGTTTGATAAGTTGGCTAAATTTCTATACAGTTGTTTTCTGTTTTTCACTGTTCTAAAACTTTGTTCATTACCCTGTAAAATTTTTTTGTTTGTTTGTTTCATTTCATAAGAACAATGATTGGTCGAAATCAACTGCAATATTGATTGTTGAATGTTGAGACAGTTGAAGTAACATAATATTCAAGTTTGTGTATCCAAACACTTGCTAATCAAATATTTCTTCAGTTCCACTGAACTAATGCTGACATTGAAATAGTGAATTCTCAATGATGTTCCTAAACAAAACGATTGTTGAAACATTAATTGGTGTGCGACAAAACTTCTCTGAAACAGTAAAAAATAATATTCTGTTACGAATAGTTGTGTAAATGTTCAGTATTCCGTTTTGTTTTACTAGTTCAGATGAACCTTGAAAAACTGAAAAAAAAACGAAAAAATATCCAAACTGAAACACCTTGCTACATTTCTCATAGTTCTTCAAGAAATCTTAGTAAAGCCATTTTTTTTGTCTGAAAAAGTATAAATGATTTGAAGCAGTAAAAGTTTTGTTCTTATGTCCAAGATGAACAAGAAGGTGAATGAGAGGTGACTAGTTGATAATTTGTAGCATCTACTTTATCAATACGGGTTTTCTCTTACAGGTTATAAAAATTTCCAAGAAACCGGAAAAATTGAACGTTTTGAATTTTTTTCTACGTGAATAACCGCAGGAGACTGTTGATTTCTAGTTCAAAATTAGAAGTTTTGAGTAACAAGTCTTCCAAAAAAGTTACAGTTCCGAAATCTCACCTCGATTTCGAATTTTAACCTTGCAATTCTTTCTTCAAGCGTTTCATTGGTTCTTCAAGCGTTTCTTGATAAAAACGACATAGTAAAACTTTACTTCGTAATTCTTGATTGAAGTTTCAAATGCTGTTCATGGAACTCCGTTCAATACACCAACATGTAATCAGTCCATCCAGTTAAGTGGAAATTACGAAACAGGCATTTTTTGAAGGGGTTTTCCAATGTTCAAAAGGTAATCACAGTTTCTGATCTGAACCGTACTATCGAACACTTTTGATTATACTTGGAAAAAATACGGATTTTTGTTGCGGAACTTTGAAAAGGCGACTTTTATAATGTTTCATAATGCTGTATTGGGTCGAAACCGTGAACATGTCTGATTTATTTCGAATTTTGGAATTTTCAGACTGGATTATAATTATAAAGCTCACCAACAGTCAACTGAAAGGTTCTGGTCCTTCCACTAGGATCAGACACGTCACCTACATCACCAAACAGTTTCGGATACGAGGAAATATGATTGATAACATAAGAATTAGAAAATTCAAAAAGGATGTGTGGGAGGTCGAAGTCTTCTGGACGCAGTTCGACAAACTTATCCACAAATCGGAGAAAACAAAGTTGTTCAAATTCAAAAAAACTATTGAACTTGCTGGAAGGAGAACCCAGAGACCTGATAGCTCGATTCGAAATCAATGGTGAAAACTATCAAAGATCGAACGAAAGCCACTTTCTCAATGTTTCGGAACAGTAAGTATTTTTTGAAAACCAGATAGAAAATGTTTGTTTTTTGAGGAGTAGTGCAAATCCGCATTTGTACTTTTTGTCAGTAGTAATCAAAAATAGTATCTAATAAGTTACTATTCTCATATCTTTGTTGAATATATGGGAAAAAATACAATTAGAAAATTTGAATAATTTTAGAGTTTCGAAAAAAATTAATTTCAAAATATATAAAAAAGT
>GL380006.1:210887-228729 GCA_000143925.2 Caenorhabditis brenneri
CTACAGTTTCAAAATTACATTTTTTCTCCCTAAAAATCTAATTTTGCTCGTTTCTAACTCTCCTTTCACAACAACTTTAGCACTATCTTGTTCACTGGGAAGTAAACTCCATGCTCGAGATTTGAATGGTCTAACGACTAGTGATCGTTCGTCTCAAAATTGCTAATTTTGACTTTCGTCCCAAGATTACCGTAATGCTACTGGACTTTCCTGTGTTTCTAATATTCACACTCAAAAAAAAAAGGAGAAATTTGGAAATTATCCCCGGTTTCAAATGAAACTTCAGAATGGATCATAATCAGATTTGGTTACTGCCTTGCTGAATATTCTTTCCGCGTATTTGGAGAAATACTGTTTTAACAAAAACTTTCAGTGAAGTATACATAGCTTTTCTTTGTAAGTGATGCGGGAAAACCAAAATGTGGAGAGAATTGAGGGAAGTTAGATACTCTCGTTTCTCTATGGGCTTTCTCTCTCTCCCTCTCCATGAATATCAATTAAAAAATCAATTTACAATTTACAAATTTACGGATGGATCAAAAAGTACATTTCAGTGCTCACAGCTAAAGTATATTGGGAACGGTAAACTTTTTGTTATTTTCTCACAGCTACATACATCGGTTTAATTTACCTAATGAAAGTGGGTGGAGAATAAATTTGCTCTGGGAAAAAAATTGACCTGCGCAAAGTGTGGATTAGCTATCAAACATGTAGCTAATGATGATAATAGTGTGTAACAGTAAAAGTTTTGGTTCTCAAAAAAGTCTGGTCTTGAAAAAACAAGGAATAATTACAAGCCAAATTGGATTGGTGGAACGGAACAGAATCCAATAAGGAACAACATACAAGTTCAACTTATGTTAGTCATGGAACAGAAAAACTCGAATTGCAGCATCAAGAAATCACTTTTTCATCAAAATCTACAATTAGTGATGATATATTTTTTGATTGATGCTCCCAGTGTGTATGCTACACAGCGAGATGAACGAGTGTTTGACTTTGAAGACCATGGTTTCTGAAAAAATTGAACTGAACCACAATTCACTGTACGATAAGTTCGGCATGTTGAAAATCTAGAAAAATAACTGCTTTATGAAGTACTTGCAAGCTGAAGTCTTTGTCCGATTTTTCAATGTCATCGTATTCGGTATTTTTGAAACTCCGCCACTTTTCTTCTAACAAATCACATTTCAGAGTTCGTAATACTTGGGTATCAATGCTCCAAATCTATCATCTCATTGAAACAGCAATGGATATTTTCAAAAAATACTAGACAGAAAACGAAATGGCTCCTCGTCGAAATGCACTCATAGGTAAACAAATTTAATCAATACGAAACAGTGAAGTTTGTGTTATTTTCTCACAGCTACACACTTTCGCTTTGAGCACCCCATGAGAGTGGGCGGAGCCTAAACTTGTATTGAGCGGACCTTTGTTCTCGAAACAAAAAAATGAGAGGAATGAGACATTGATACCTGTTGGGGTTGAAAAAAATGCCAAACCTGCCGACCATCAAAAATTTGTCTCAGTTTTCCATGCATTCTTCAAAACAGTCAATTTTAGAGTGGTTGGCAAAAAGTAAGAGTTTCACTGTTTCAAAAAATTTTCAATTTTTTCACCTTCTGCAGGCAAATGATGGATGACTTGAAGAACTGAATTTTTCCATTGTTTCGGGTAAATTGAAAGTGAGGAATTGTTTTGACCGGAAGCATGAGAGGAGTTCAGTTTCCGATGAAACAGTGAACACTTTGTTTATTGTTTTATGGAAAGTTCCAAAATATTAATCAGATAAGAGCAATAGATTAATTCAATTTCACCTATAGGTGAATATGAAACTTATTTGAAACATATATTTTTCACTGTTTCGAAATCATTGTTTATTGATTATTCATTTCTAACAGAAGTCTTTCTGCTAGGAATTTCCCCATTCGTGACCTTATTTCCATTGTTATGCGCTTATTCACTCACAAAAAAAAATGGTTTCCTAATTCACTTTCTATGGCAATTTAATGCTCGTGAAGGACCTTTCAGGAGGGAAGTACTTTTTTTTGAAAACGTTCATGATACAGTGAAAAGTATAGCTCGAATGAAATGCTGTTTCATCGGAACACATTGATAAGACTGAAACTTTCTCATTACTGTTTTATTGTCTATAGTTGAAATTATTTAACAAGAATTATAACAAATTACTGGCCATCGAAAAAGTTACAGTTTCAAAAAGTTTCACAAAGCTATGTCATGAAAACTCATTTGATAAGATGGCCGGATTTTTACACAGTTTATATCTATCGCAATATTTTACTTTTTCAAAACTTTATATATCACTCTGTAACAAAGTCTTTGTTTGTTTGTTTGGATTCATAAGAATAATAATTGGAAAGAATTAACTGCAATGTTGTTTGTTCCATATTGAGACAGTTGAAGTACTGTCAAAAAATAAACTTCACGCAAGGAATTACTTTTCAAGCTGCCAGATAAGTTCCGCCCCTATGGGCGTTTCCAAAGTTACAAAAACGCAACTGCCGCTTTTTGCAACAGGCGGGCACGTGGTTTTCATACATTTATTTTTTGCGTAATTCTTTTAAAAAATTAATTGAAATCTCGGCTTTTCCGTTTTTTTCTCGTATTTTATCAGTATATTTGTTATTCGAATGTGAATTTGTGTTTAATTTAATTTTTTCTGAGAAATCGGTGTGCAACAAGACATCTCTAGAACAGTGTAAAATGCTATACTGTTATGAATAACTGTGTAAATGTTCAGTATTCCGTTTTGTTTCCCTAGTAGGGTTCCTAATTGTCAATTAAAAATGACTATATCAGTTTAAGTCGACGATCATTTCAACTGGTCACGTTTTATAGTCAAAAAATTTTGATTATCAAAATTGGAATGATCGATTTTAAAAGTAGTCGAAATGATAATCATTTCAGTCGAAAATTTTTCAACCAAAGAAAAAACAATTATCGATTACGTCAAATTTGGTGGTGAGGTCGATTTGACGGAAAAACGTCATTAGCCACATTGATTTTGTATTTCACTGATTTTCCTATAATTCCGTTTTTTTGTCATAATGGTAAGCCCTGTCCAATTTCTATCCAATTTCAAACGATAAATTCGTCAAAGAATACGAAAATTATGGCTCACATAAAAATAAAAAGGCGAAGATAAAGTAAATGAGAATATTGAAGTATTGGATGGAAGTTTGGGCGAGTTGGATAATCAAGAAGAGTATTTTGATGATGCTTTGGACTTTTGAATAACAGTTGTAATCCATCAACAATTAATTGTTTTACCATGAACAATTGTCATTTACGTCACTTTTTTGATTGTACACAAACTTTTGACAATTGTTTCCTTTTAATTTTCGACCGTCGTGACCTTCATGACGATCATTTTTTGTTATTTTTTCGTGTTTTTGACAAACAATCAAAATGATTAGGAACTCTATTCCCTAGTCCACGGGATGGATAAACCTTGAAAAACTGAAAAAAAAGAAAAAAAGATCCAAACTGAAACACCTTTTCATTGTAATTTGTTTTATCGGCATTGAAGATATTCAAACAGCAGTGAACCTATTTTTTATCTGAAAAAATATATAAATGATTTGAAGTAGTAAAAATTGTGTTCTCATGACCAAGCTGAACCAGCAAATAGAATTAAAAAATGACTAATTGATTCATCGGTTATAATTTGTATCACCCAACTTATCATATTGGTTTTTTTCTTACAGGTCCTGGAAAATTATTTTTATGAAACCGAAAAATTGGAAGTTTTGAAATTTTTTGTACGTAAATAGCAGCAAGAAACAGTTGATTTCTAGTTCGAAATTGGAAACTTTGAATAAGATGTCTTCAAAAAAAGTTACAGTTTTGCAATCTCACCTCGACTTCAATTATTTACCTCCACCTACTTTTCTTCTAAAAAGTCACATTTCGAAGATTGTAATACTTGCATATCTATGCTTCGAGAGTATCATTTCATTGGAACAGCATTTTTGATAATACAGCTATGAAACAGCAGTATCGATTTTGAAAAGTAAACGTTGTTCGAAATTGTTTGAATAATTTCGCAGTTGGCATTAGTAATTTGAGAGCTTATAGGACAATTTAAACATTGAATTTGATTTCAATCAAGCATTTTCGGAACCGAAATATTTCGAAATAAATGGGTTACTCGGTCTATTAGAGTTTTTTTTTTCAATTGGAAGAGTTCACTTGGTTTCCCAGTAAAAAAGTTTGCAGTCTCAAAAGTAAAATATTCCATCTTTATAAGTACATGAATTGTTTTGAACGGTTATCTCAAACTCTTGGAACAGCAAAGTTTTAACTTTTTTTTCCTATCAAAATAAAACCGATCCAAAGTGGCCATCTACAATGACGCTTCAAAGTAAATAAGTTTTCTCTCTAAACTAATGGAAGATGAATATCATCATTGTCTTTTTTTCCAAACATTTCGCATTATTTTTTTTTACAAAATTCGAAAGATTACCTGTTCGAAAGTGGGCGAATTAGTTTCTTGTTTTGTACCACCTCGAATTCTTTGTTTTTGAAAAACGGTAAAAACCCAACTGGTTTCTACGCGTTCTATGACAGCTGTATTTGGAGTCAACAACAACATATTTGGTTTATTTTTGAAAATTTTTTTGGTAGACAGCCATACCAGCAAAATAACGGCATACGAAATTTGGCACCTAATGTTCTGTCTTCCTTGAAACAGTTTGCAAAGCTTAAAAAGATAACGACCATTAAAACTTTAAAAAAAAATTTATGAACCTTTTGAGACAGCAGTTTCATTTTTAAAAATTCATTAAAAACCTCCGTGTTTTCTAAACATTGCCGGAATGAATACTTGACAGCAAAAAAAAACGAAACCTAAAGTCAGATGTTTCTTTTATGATTTTTTAATGTATAAAAAGATTCCCATTCCATGGAAAAATAGAAGCAGGTTTTCGACGCTCAAATCAGTTGTGCAAAGGCTGCTAGATAGAATCAAAAACGACAAGTTCGTAATTTAAAACCTGGGTTTGGTCAGAATGATTTTGCTAAATACGTGCCAGCGTCTCTTCCCTCTCTCTCTCTCTCTCTCTCTTTCTCTCTTTTTTTTCAATTAAACAAAAGAATTAGTTAACACATTTTATTCATACTTAAGAAAACACAATTTAATTTTATTCCTTGACCTGTGGCAATAGAGAAGCCGTACATCAAAAAGAACAAAACAACCTTGATAACAAATTTAACTCCCATTCTGCACTCCTCCGAATGAAGAACTGCTCCGAGCGACTGAAATGCAATTTTTGAAATATGAATGGTTTTTCAATGTTTCTTACCTTCGTGAAGCATATGAAATAGATGAGGCCCACGGAGATTGACACCAGGAACAAATTGAATGTGTCAAACGTCGCCACCGAAACACCAAAAAGTGCGCCAACTGGTGTCATGGCCGCATAGACGCCAAGGCAGATGACGCTTCCCTGAAGTTATTGATGTCACGTTTCCGAGAAAATTCAGTATCCCACCTGTGTGTTATGCATGAAGGTGGCGGCAACGGTGACGGCTTCAACGATCTTATGGAGATACTTGTTGTCCAGAAGGACTTGGTCTGAAAGTAGCCGTATATTTATTGATTTCTTTTGTAAAACTATTATTGGCTCACCTCGACTCCAACCGGAAAGCTCTCCGACAAACTGTGCAGGCTCATGACGAACAGGAATTTGCTTTTGAATCACCAAATCAAAATAGGTACAGAATAAAATTATAAAAAATCAGAATACATTGGGAGCCCCTAAACACAAAGGGACAGGAAGGAAAGAAAGAAAAGAATGATTGAATTGCCGGATTGGAAGGGAAGAGCGGTCATAAAAGTGAGAGTGGCACTAACAGTGAAGAGAGTCTGAGAAAAAGAAAATGCAATACGATAGAGAATATGCTGTAAGGGAAGTCAATCGACCATCGATATGGAGGGGAAGGAACAGGGACACACACATACACAAACAACTGGCCTGGAAGGGAGAGAGGAAGGGATGCCTTTTATTATGCAGTTGCGGTACCATGAGAACGCTACGACACTCCGCGAATAAAAAAACTGCTGAACAACGCTCGATTTTCTGAGTGTGCAGTACTTGCGGAGCAGAGTGTTGTAGCGACGAGGATTCATGGGATCGCGAGCCCATACAATTAAAAAAGAGAGCGCAGAGATGCTAGACAGTCTAGTTTCTCTGCTACCTATCTCTTCAGTATTGTGCATTTCAACCAAAAAAGATCGAAATTCAATGATTTCTATGTAAATCAACTCTTTTTTATAGAATTTTTCAGAACTTCCTAAAGCCACCAGACGGTGAGCCAATAAAGAACGATGCGTTCAAACCACTTTTTTTGTTCTTTATTTTAGGCCAAAAGAATCTGTCATTTTCATCAATTGAATGAGTACAGGTCGCACACTAATGAAAAAGTATTCTTCTCCTACTTCTGTTGAACTTGAAATAGGAGAAATTATACTTCAGAGAATTGTAAAAAATTATTACAGTTTTGTAAAAAAATATATTTCAAGACAACTCAACTGAAGTGAATCCAAAATGGCCATCTACACTGACTCTTCAAGGAAGCTACGTTTGCCACCAATTGAAAGAAACAAAATTAACATTTCCTCAAATCCCATAGCAAGTTTCAGAATTGTTTGAAACAGTAATTATTCTCGAAAAAAATTAATTTTTGGGGATGAAGGAACTTATAGTTTTTGAAGCTGTGCATTTTTTGACTGTTTCAAAATGTTTCCACGTTTTTGGGTTTAAAATGGAAATTGGTGAACATTAATTGGAAGAGTGAAACAAAAACACGGAAGTTAAAATCTGACTTAAGCGAATGACATCTCGTAAAAATATAATGAAGATAAATCCAGTACTATCTATCAGGAGTCGCACATCTCTGTTGTGTTTAGAGTTATCGAATTTATTTCCACTAACGAAATGTTCAAAACGTACCATTGAACATTTCTTTAGTTGATCAGATTTTGAAATTTTTCAAAAAAAAAAGACGAAAATGAGCATAGAGTACTGGGTGTTCCTCTACGAAATTTACGGTACCCACTACCTGGAAGCGATCTATCGAATGTCAGAATTGTCATACTTTTTTCAAACGTTCCTGAAACAGCACTTGTTTTTTATTGAATTTGAAAGACTGATTTTTACAAAGTGTACATAACAAATTTGGTGTCCTGTAATCAATCAAGAGAATCACACCTGACACAGCTCACCAACAATCCACGGAAAGGTTCTGATCATTCCAATAGGATCAGGCACGTCACCACCACCATCATAGTTTCGGATAAAGGAATATCTGATTGATGACATAAGAATCAGCAAATTCAAAAAGGACGTGTGGGAGGTCAAGGCTTTCTGGACGCAGTTCAATGAGTTGATCCACAAATGGAGAGATCAAATTCGTTCAAATTCAAAAAGATATTGAACTTGCTGAAAGGAGAACCCAGAGATCTGAGTGCTCGATTCGAAATCAATGGAGAATACTATCAAAGATCGATCGATTTGTTGGAGAAGAACGGAAGCTCATCGGAAGATACAAAAAAGTCAACATGACAATTGAAAAACGTATTGAAAAAATGTATTATTGTGTTAAACTTGAAACAATGAAAATTTCAAAAAAATGTGCTTCAAAACTCAAGTAAACGTCATAATATTGAAACAGACCTGTTCTAGTGGGAATATTGATCTTATAGATTGGTTCAACCAACTCTGGTTTTTTCATAGAATTTTCTAGAAATTTTTGAAAACCACTGCCAGGGAGCTTATGAAACGCATTGTTACAAGAAGTACATCGCAATTTTTTTGCCGAATTTGAAATAGTAAAAAAATTACAGAAAATTTAAACCAAAATTTCAGTTTCCAAAAAAACTCGATTTCAAGACATCTTCACAAAAGCCAATCCAAAGTGGTCATCTACACTGACTCTTCAAAAAAGATAAATGTCAAACAAACTGCCACTAGCATTCCTCTAGATTCCATAACGAGTTTAAGAATGGTTCCAAACAGTAATAGTTTACAAGAAATGGAAATAAAAAAACGATTAAATTCAGTATTTGAAGTTAAGTCTACGGTTTTCTTTAGTCTGTTAATTTTTTTCACTGTTTCAGAACGTTTTCAAGTTCTTCGGTTTCAGCTGAAATTCGATAAATAATATATCAATATTGAAAACTCGAAAGCGGTAAACTCAAATAAACGAAATAAATGCCTCAAAACCTATAACAAAGTTGTATTACTGTGTGTTCAGAGCGGTATAGCTTGGTTATCATCAGAACTATCGCAATGTTTTCGACTGATCAAATGATCAAAACGAGTTGTTCAAAATTTCATAAGCTGACCACATTTTGAAACTTTCAAAGACAATCGAGATATGCTGTTTCGAATATACAGTACCGGATGAGCCTCTATTGAAGGTTTTACGCTATTCATCATCTGACGAAGACGATCGGATGTTATGATTGTTATCCACTCTTCACAATTTTCTGAATCTGCTTTTTTGAAGATTTTGAAAAGTTAATTCAAAAACGGTTTGCAAAATTAGTTTTGTGGTAATCCCTTCGAATTATTTTTTTTTCAAAAGTTCTCAGTTTTCAGATAAACGACTCCAAATCTTACCAGCTTCTGAGCCTGAAACTTACAGAATAACACTCGAAAAAACAATTATTGGCTCTATTTGACTTGAACGGTCCCTTCAGATCCCGGAAAAAATCCAACGGTCCCTTCAAAGTTGAACGGCCCCCCGAGAAGAAATTTTCACTGTTTCTGTAATAAAAATATATGTTTTTGAGTGTTTAGAAATACTCTGAATCGTCGCAGATGCTGGAGAACATGTTTCAGTGAAAAAAATTCGACAAAAAAAAGTTTTGAAACAGTGAAAATGCCTCTTGATATAACCCGTCAAAAGCAGATTTTATTCATTAAGGATCGTCTTGATTTTGCGCGAAGAATTTCCATATGGTGTTTTGGATACAAAATATGACACTTGAAATATTAATTGTTATAAAATTCATCCACCAAACGGAATATCTCGAATCTCTCGAAGACAAGAACAAGAATGAAGTCATTCCAACCAAGGAAAGGATTGAGCTGATATTATCACCATTGAAAGGAATTCAATAAGAATCTGCTGGAATGAGAACCCAGAGACCTGATTGCTCGATTTGAAATCAACGCTGACAACTATCAAAGAGCGATCGACTTGTTCAAGAAGAACTGGAACTCATCGCAAGATATAAAACCATTCAACATGATAACAGTAAAAAACCCTTGGAAAAAATTCATTTTTGTGTTGAACTTGATGAAAACTTCAAAAAAAAATGTACTGCTTCAAAATCAAGTAAACGTCATAATATTGAAATAGGCCTATTATAGCGCGCGCTCATTGATCACATAGAATAGTTCATCGAACTCTGTGACTGGAAACTTCAAGATCAAAATGATTCTTGAAAATTAAATCAATTTCACGGTCTCAGAAAATCTTTATTTTTTGCTTTTTTATTGAAAAATAGTGGTATAGTGGGTAATAAAGTAGGACTAGTTTTTTTGAAGTGCACGCAGGTTGAAGATTACACAAATCTTAACAAATACCACAATCTCCAGCTATTTTTATACAACATTTTGAGACATCATTATTTTTTCGTTTTTTTCCCGGCATTTGAAAGCAAGTTCTTGTTTCAGAATCCTGATTTTCACAAGACAGACTTTGTCAAACGATGTACTCATCGTCGTCTCGGTACTCCCAGATTTTCTTGTCCCTGTAAAACTGAATTGGAATTCAATTTTCAGTTTGAATAACATTTTTTCTTTCATTGTTTGAAATGATTTTCGTCATGATTTTCAATTTTTGTTCCATCTCCTGTACAAAAAACAGGTATCCGAATCCCATCGGCAATCTTTCGTAAATGTTTCATGAATACGATTTCATGAAACAGAAACATTCTTTTTGTTTCAAAAGTCACCCAGAAAAAATTGATTGTTGTAGATTAATGATTCTTTAGAGCTTATCATGGATCGTTCCAGTTTAGATCTTCAAAAAAAAACACGAGAATATTCAAACAATTACCGTTTCATAGAAAAAATGGCAAGTTTTGTAAAATTAGGAATGAAGCGATCAAGAATGCCCAATTAATGTTTTAGCATTTTCAGATAACGAAGTAGTTTTCAATGATGACAATTAACAAAACATTAACAATCGACATTTATCGAATGCTGCTCTTGTTATTATAATCTCTTGTTATCTCTTGTTACTTCACCGCCCATTGGAATTATTTTCAAGATAAGCAATAAATACTTTGCTACTAGAACAGAAAACTTTCTGGATTTTCTGGATTTTGACCGTTTGCCTAAGGTGAGACGTTTAAATAAATAATTTCAACTAGATTTGTTTACATAGAATTTACTTCGAAACAGTAGAAAAATACATCTCTGCCGTTTCAATGTGTTACGAAAACTTGACGCAGTTGAGTCAAATCGTCCCCCCGCATCTCGAGAAGTGTCATGAAAAGAGTTTCAAAGGTAAGACTTGATAACTAACTCGGAATTTAGAAACATTCTGAAAAAAGTTTACTGTTTCATAACGTTGTTTTCAGCAACAACTGCAACATTTCAGATATTCTTTTATAAAATTAACGATCCAATATATTTTTTATTGTTGCGTTGTTTTTCTGATTTTGACAGATTTTCGCTAAAGACTCTCCTGTTGACCCTGTGTGATTATCTATTACTTCATTTTATGCACACATATTTTTCTAGCAGCATTTGTCATACCACGATAGTCCTGTTGTCGTTTTTTAATACAAAAATGTTCATGAAAACTTATTTTGAGAAACCCGAAAATTCAATAAGAAATGCAATCAAGAGATAAAGAAGAATTATGCCTTCAAGCAGCCTTCTTCTGACTCATTATACTTATCAAAAACATTCTCGTGGTTGAGAATTTTCTCATGTTCGTAGGCTAGCCAGTCCGCAATGTAAGAGTTGTTCTCTCCTGGAATGTCCTTGTATCGGTCTTGGTGCGTTTTAGAGAACAGATCGTAAGCTCCTCTTTTTGTGACGTCGAACGAGTAGTCCAATTTTGCCGAACTGAAATGAAATATAGTTTGTATTTGCTCGATAAAATCAGAAACATACCTTATGGGAACGGGCTCAAGCCGGTTTCCGTGTGCTTCATTAAGTCGGTTGTACAGTTGTGGTATAACAAGTCTTGATACACATGAATTTCTATAAAATTAATAAAAGTAAATTGGTTCCAGCAACTAAAATGATGTTTACTCACCTTCTTTTCAATTATATTCAATTATAAATATTTCGATTCAGAATAAATAAAGTAAAAAATTATAAAAAATCAGAATACATAGCCCCTAAGCACAGAAGAGACAGGAAGGAAAAAATGAATGCCAGCCGGTTTGGAAAGGAAGAGCTGACATGAAAGTGAGACAGTACTAGGATTGAACAGAGTTAGAGAAAAAGAAAAACCATGGAGAAGAGATGATATGGAAAGTCAATCGACTGTCGGTTTGGGGAAAAGGACGGGAACACACTCATAAAAACACCTGGCCTGGGAGGGAGAGAGAGGATTAATGGATGCCTTTTATTATGCAGTCGCGGTACCATGAGAACCCGTCGCTGCGTGTACAGTACTTGCGGAGCGGATTGTCGTAGCGAAGAGAATTCATGGTATCGCGAACCCATACAATTTAGAAAGAGAGCGCAGAGATGCTAGACAGTCTAGTTTGCTGCTACCTATATTTTCAATGTTTGTTTTTTCAATAAAAAAAAAATCAGAAGTTCAGAGGCTTTCAAAGTGACGATTGCATTTTTCATCGAATTTTGTGGAATGTTCTAGAAATGTTTGGTGCGAGTGGAGTACAGCGTAATGGAAAACAGTGTTTTCAATCAACCTTCTTAATGTTTTGAAACAGTACACGTTCTTTTTCGGAGAATTAGATAGAAAATGGGAAAGATGGAAGTTTCGCCATTATACTTTTCGTCGATAACCAACAACCGAATATCTGAAAAGGCATGGAACTCATATTTTTGTTGAACTTGAAACAGCGAACTTAACATCGAAAGAAGGAAAAAACGTACTGTTTCAAAAAAAAAACAATCTTTGAAGACAACTTAACAGAAGCCGATCCAAAGTGATCATCTACACTGACTCTTCAAAATAAATAAGTTTTTTCATAGAGAGCTGGTGGTTTAACATTGTACAAGATTTCGTAACAAACTTCAGGATTGTTTGAAACAGTGATATCTTTAAAAAAAAGAGTACTTTTGGAGATGAATGTACTTTTAAATTTTGCATCTGTTTCGTTCATTGTTTTGAAAAAATTCGAAAAAAAAACGGCGAAAAACGGTCGTCCAGTTAACAGGCATCTCGAAAGCGACACACTTTGATACATACCGAGAAATCTATAATAAAAAAGTAGTATTTATGGATTGGAATACAATGAAGTTCAAGATTATTAATTTCAATTCAAACGAACCGTTCCTAAAACTAGAAAAATAGCTCACTAGTATGAGTATGAGCTTTGTTTAGTACAAGGGTTCCACCAAAAGTTTCACCAAAGGTAGAGAACTAGGAAATTGATTTTTTGAAACAGTGATTAAAAATTGTCCGGAAATTTCCGTCTTCTCAGGTTTACGACGCTGAAATCAGTTGTACAAAGGTTGCTGGATTGACTCAAAAACTAAAAATTTGTAATTGAAAATCTGGGTTTCGTCAAAACGATTTTGCTAAATATATGCCAGAAACATAGCAGTTCACTCTCTCTCTTTCTCTCTTTGAGTGTTTAATGATTTCTCTTTTAATTAGCTTGGACATACGTTTTCAATTAAACAAAATGATTAGTTAACACATTTTATTCATGATTAAGATAACACAATTTAATTTTATTCCTTGACCTGTGGCAATAGAGAAGCCGTACATCACAAAGAACAAAACAACCTTGGTAACAAATTTTGTCCCGTTCCGCACTCCTGCGATTGAATAACTGCCCCGAGTGACTGAAATGTAATCTTTGAAATATGGATAGTTTTTCAATGTTTTTTACCTCAGTGAAGCAAATGAAGTAGATGAGGCCCACAGAGATTGACACCAAGAACAAATTGACTGTGTCGGCCATCTGACCATCAAACGTCGCCAAACATTCTCTGAAAAGCTTTTTCTGCTTTCATCGGAACCGACCCTCTATGTTTTTTCTAAAATACATTCAACTTCAAAAAAAGTGCTTACATGGGTAATCGAGTCCACGTCGGTCATCAGGCAGATTCCGAAGAACACAATTGGCGCTCCAATGGATGTCGTGGTAGCTGCGCGGGATGTATTTCATTTTGTACTCCATTTCGTGTTCACCTCGAGCTCTGGGTCTCTCTGAAAAAGCCATATTTCAAATATTAGCCCCATATAGCAAGTGACTCGCGCTCCATTGGTAACGTCGTCCGGCCATTTTTGTTGTCATGGCCTAGCTTTTCAACGTGGCGGGCGGCGTCATCTATGGAGCGCGTATATATCTGATGTAATTTCCTAATAACTTAGAAATGAACATTTTTCTAAAAGTGTTCATTTTGATTATATTCTGAAAAATACAGACTACTCACCTTCCATTCAATTTCGATTTTGAATTCTTCGATTCAAAAAAAGTACAAGTGAAAAAGTATAAAAAATCAGAATACATTGGGAGCCTTTTAAACACAGAAGAGACAGGAAGGAAGGAAAGAATGATGGACGTTTCTCCGGTTTGGAAGGGAAGAGCGGTCATAAAAATGAGAGTGACACTAGCAGTGAAGAGATTCAGAGAAAAAGAAAATGCAATACGATGGAGAATATGCTGTAAGGGAAGTCAATCGATCGTCGATGTGGAGGAGAAGGAACAGGGAAACACACATACGAACAACTGGAGTGGAAGGATTTTCGTAGCGGAGGGGAGGGGGGGGGGGGGAGGGGATTTTTGGTTGCGGCATGGTGTCGCAAACCCATAATAAAGAGAGCGCAGAGATGCTAGACAGTTTAGTTTCTCTGCTACCTATCTTTTTAATATTATGCACGAAAATCGGAAATCATCTCAAAAACGATTGATAATCAACAAACTATACATGAAAACAGTACAAAATAGTGGGAACGTGCGCAATGTGCTTCAATTAAACAATGTACCCCAAATTAAAAGAACATGTTAGCAACTTGAAAATTTCAAATTTTCGAACATCGAGTTATTGAAACAGCAAATTATTTTTCTTTGAAACGTATCTTTTCTGAACCCATGTAAGTGAGGTGTTCTCAAAAACAACTGTTTTATAGAAGTAATTTGTAAGAGAGAAAATTAAAGGAGGCGTTCCACTATAAAAACAGCCTATAAGATATTCATACCATCGGATAGAGTTCGCCGAGTTACATCGAAAATCTTCTTGGAGGTAATAGAAAACGAGTTAATTTATGTGAATTTACACCAGGAGCATTAGTAACTCAGGATATCACAACTATTAAACCTGTTACGAAATGATTATCAGTTATCAGAATCAATTTGTCTAAACAAGCTCACTTTCTTTAATCACTATTTCAACCGCTTATAACTTGATTCACAGATCAACATATGAAAAACGGTCAACTAGAAAGTTGTTAAAATTTGCAAGGTAAACAACTTTGTAGTTGATCGTTTTTCATTAAGATTGCTTGTTTCGAAAATAGGAACTACTTTTTAACTCGTATTTGCGAGGGCGAGATAAAAAAAATGAGAGGGCGAGAGAAAAAATGAGAGGGCGAAGAAATTGGCCAGCGTGAAAATTAACACTGAGGGCGAGGGCGAAGCGACGACTTTGAGCGCTGTTTACGTGACCTAAACCTAATTTTCGACCATACCTTCTACTCCCATCCATTTTGAATACTCATGAAATTCCGTTCTTCAATAATCAATCGAATTGTTGTCGAAGAAGTACAACAATCAAGGGAAGACTGGGTTCACAGCTGGAGAAAACAGTAAATTTCTCGAAAATTTTGTCAGAAGCTACTGATTGACTATCAAGAAATCATAAATGAAAAGTTACGAGACAATGGAAACTGCGACCTACGCTTCAATTCGAACAATGACTATTGGAAAAGCTCAAGCTGCCGAACTAAAAAAAAGTTTCAAATTTGTGGACATGGAGTTTTTGAAACAGTAGGTTTTTCCGTAAATCAAATTTTCGAGAAACTTTATTTTGAATACTTTTGCCATTTGGTTTTTCAATACAAAATTTGGTAAGCCTACTTTTTTGAAACCGAAAAACAAATTTTGAAACCGGAATTTTTCTAAATTTTTTTACTGCTTCAAATATTTCATTTGAAAACTTCTTCTGTTCTCATTGACGTTTTTGTTTCTGAGACGTTCAGATTAATTTATGGAACGTATAAAGCTTTGCAGACTATAATTCTCCAGCAATCCTTCTCGTCGAAACACAGTAGAACAAGACACGGATAATTTTAATCTTTGTTTACGAAGGTTTTGCTGCAGTGGCATCTTGTGGGGTGGGTTCTGCTAAACAAGGAAACTTACAACTTTGAGTCTTTTCGAAAGTTAAGAAACATGAAAAATTCACATTTTTTACAGTTACAAATATTTCATTTCTTTGAAAACGTATTTCATTCTCATTGCAGTGTTTCTGGGCGCATCCTAAAATCACGTTATTTCAATTTTCCAAGACTTTTTTACTGTTCCAAAAAAGAAATTAATTTTCACTGGAATTCCTAATTGTGCTTTGCCGTTTCGTTCAACTAGAATATGATTTCAGATAAGTAAAGGGAAGCCATCAGGACAGAAGATTGTTTCTTTAAAACTTTAAAGTTTTTTGGAACCTAGACTTTCAAAAGATTAATGGAATGTTTTTGCTGTTTCAAGACTTTTCCCCTTTGTACGCAACATTCATCCAAATATTGTGTTGTTTTCCCTAATATTTCGCCGCCCCATTAGAATTATTTCCAAGTTAAGCAATATTAAGTCACAACTGAAACAGACATAGTCCTAGAACCTCCTGAATTTTGATCATTTGTCCGAATTGAGGCGTTTAAATAAATTATTTCAACCATAACTTTTTATATAGAATTTTTTTCAAAACAGTGGAAAATTCATTATTTACCGTTTCAATGTATCTTGGAAGTGTAACGCAATCAATTAATTTCATTCATAACCACAAGAAACAAGAAAATGGTTTTTCCGAGTAAGATTCGATATCCAACTTCAAAACTAGAAACATTCTTTTAAAAAAAGTTCAATGTTTCGAGAAGTTGTGTTTAGCAAAAACTGCAACTTGATTGTAATAATACATTTGATAAAATCAAGGTATTCGGAAATCATAGGTAAGGTATCCAACTTTTCAATATTTCACAACCATTTCTTGCCGGTTTTGCGCAATTCCATCAAACAAACCGTAGGAAAAAAGTTGTTTTTTTATTGTAACTGATTTTTTCTGTAACTGATCGACATGCCAGGTTTATTACAGACCGATATATAACACTTATACATGGAATTAGTGAAACTGTAATTTTTTTGTTTCAAAATGTTCTTTACTGTTCGAAAAATCATCTGGATTCAATGATGAGCGAAACAAAGTTGGAACTCCAATCCTGAAAAAAACTGTTTTCAATGTTTCAAAATGTTATAATAAATTATGTATTTTTCACGGTTTTTCATTTATGGCTCTCAATTTTCGCAATTTTTCAAATGCAATTAATATGATTTCTAATAGTTAATCAGAGCGGTCACACAGTATCGAACCGTTTCGAACAAGTTAAGAGAAACACAAGACCAATCTGACTATCTACCTTCTTTGGAACTCTTGAAAATTTGTTCTTCGTGAAACTGTGAAGAGTTATTCCTTAATGCTTTTGATGAACTATCACCATTTTTTCCGTTTCACTTTCAAAACATCCTTTTTGAGGATGATAAACCTTGAAAGAAAAGTTCACTGTTTCAACTTGTTCACTAAATTATCAAGATGGTAAACGACTTTGATCTCATTATAAAAAGCGATTGAATAGTTCCTTGTTTCGCTGAAAAATTCTGATTCATAAAATCAATATCCAGGTATTCATTCACCGGTCTCGTTTCTTTAGGAGTACTGAGCTCGATCACTACATTTCCAAGATTCCATCAAAGTCTAACTAGCACATTCGGTGTCGATTCTAACAGTAAGATTGTAGTGAAACAGTGAAGGCTTCCATTTTACTCGGGTACACATTTTATTTGTCTCGCAACAGAAAAACACTAATTTTCTTTAACTGATGCTTGCTTTCAAGACTCCAAAATGAAGTAAAATTCCAGTTTGATAGTAGTCGATATGTTTCTTGAATAGAGAAAGCTATAGAGATTCTAGAAACTTTGTTGTTTTTTCATTGAACCTCTTGAAGAAGTACTGTTCCGTGAGATACTTTAAAATCGAAACCTTTGTTTGAGTGGTTACGGTTGCAACTTTCAAGACATCGTGTTAGGGTTTTCTGAATGTCCCGCCTTCGTTTTTCCGATCCTGTAACTGAATCCTAACACTAGGGTATTCATGCTCCAAACATATCATTTCATTGGAACAGCAATTTTAACTTGCAATATCTCAGTTTTGAAATACTCTATGCATCAGGAACTGCTCAAAACTGATGAAAAAAAAGTGGCAGTTGTGATGATTTTATATGAGAAAATGTTACTGCTTCAAACACTTCAATTCTGTGTTAAAACGGTAATCGTTCAATGGGTCAGCTCTCTCCCAATTCTTATGAAAATTCTGGAACAATGATTTTTGGGAAATATATTCACCACTCCCAATGATGTTGAAATTTCTTCTTGGAATAGAAA
>GL380006.1:239163-272187 GCA_000143925.2 Caenorhabditis brenneri
GATCGTAATACCGATCCAGGTGAGGTAGAGAAACATTCCTTCATATTTTGCCCCATAGGGTAAAAAACTACGTAGAATACGAATATAACAATATCTCGCGTTGGTCAGTTCAAAAGTTTTGAGACAGAATCAAAAAAGTGAAAATTTTCACAAAAATCTGGTTTTTTCATCATGAAGGAGAAGAGCTGGGAAGTTGGTTTGAACTGTGAAAATGCTTCCAAAAGTGTCTTCTATTGATTCCTGAAAAGTAGACATCGATATCTTTTCGGGGAAAAAAGTTTGTTTTCGGACTGAAAGTGGGCGTGGTTTGCTGGAAAAGGGGCGGAGCCAAAAATGAAAAGCGCCATTGCGTTCAAGGGGTCGTATATACCCACTGTACATAGTTTCAGTACGTTCCGAGCACTTTTGTAAAATCCTAATGCCATCGCCTGCTCACCGCCCTCACAGAATGTCTCTTAATTGTTTCCTCGCCTAAAGATCACAAGGGACCCAGCCATTTTATTTTTTTGTAGTTTGGCAAATGACTAATGCGCATTTAGAGTTGTTTTGGAAAAAAATGTATAGGAAGATTGAAAGTATCATTTGGAGTGTCGGAAAGTTCAAAAAAATTGTTTTCTATTGCGGTGTCATGAAGTTTTTGAAAGCCGAGCACTTTCGATACTTTTCATATATCTCAAGCTCGAAGCTTTGAAGCATCAATTTTTTCTGTTTCTGCTAGCAAGTTTATTCTCAAGTTATTCGAAAAAACTGCTCGGTAAGTAACTAACACATATTTTCCGATTCCATTATTTTAAAATGAATTTCTACCCTTCAGAATCGTTTGCTGTTTATACCACTGCAATACGATTGATATTGAACAACCAAAACTTTCCGATTTTTAAACTCTATTTTTGAAACAGTAAAAAAAGGCATTTTTTTTCTGATTCACAAACTTTTTAATCTGAACAAGTAATTCAGCGTTAATGTTACCAGTTCTTCGCGAATATTCCTGTATGCCTGTTGATCATCATCACGAACTTCTTCCATCTAATATTCTACGAAATTATTATTCTGAACCAGTCCTTCTTTGAAACAGTGAAAACATATTGAAACTTTATAGTTTCAATATTTAGTTTTGTCAGAGAGAATTTTTATTGTGATGGTCGAGTTTTCGCTACACAACTTTCTGTTACAGAAACTTGTTAAGAAAATGCCAAAAAATTGATGCTCAGTACATCAATTCAATACTTACCCGAAATGAAAAGCTGAGAGAGTGCAGATAAGTTAGACACTCTTGTTTTTCTGCGATCTCTCTTTTTTTCTATTGAGTGTGTTTCAACAAAAAGAAAACCTTAAAAATTCAATTTTCAAAACGTCGAAAACTTCGAAAATACCCTGATTACTTATACTTCATTTGCGTAGACCGGAATCACAGCATTACATTTTGCTACATTCATCCGCATAACCATTTTTTCTGAAACAGTGAAAAAGTTTTACGGAACCAAACTCTTTCAGGTTTTGATCAATTGCGTTATATTGATGTCGGAACTTCATTGTTTCTCTAAACAGGAACCATTTCTATTCAATTTTTGAAAACGAATTTCACTGTTCCAAAAAAACCGGGAGAAGTGTTTTGTAAATAATAGTTTTTATTGTGCATCTCAATAGCAATTTTTCAAAAACTAATAAAGAGAGCGCAGATAAGCTAGACACTCTCGCTTTTCTGCATCTCCAACGCAACAGTCAGTTAACGAATAGTTCAATGACGTTAGGAGTTTCAATAAATGAAACCTTATTTCTAGAACAGTAAAAAAATGTTCCGATTTCCAAAAACTGACGGATACAAAAATGTTTCAAAACAAGAAGGTTCCTGCTCAATCTTTGTACTGATCTTACTTTATGCAAAAGGAAAGATAAACTTACTAACAAAAAGGTCACAATGCATTCTGGAAATGTCTGTGTTGAAACTGCGAACTTATGATTTTTTTTTCAATAGAAAACGTTCAAAATTAGAGCGCTTCTAGGAAAAAAAAATCATAAGAGATTTAACTCATTGGCATGTCGGAAGTAATAACAGAATATTCTTTCAAAACTAAGAAATATCGTCGAAACAGCGAAAAATCAGAAAATCTATTCTCGAAAAAGACGTCCATTCGTACAAAGTTACAATTCGAACCCTCTCAGTAACCTAGAAAAAGCTGACACTACATTTTGAAAATGTTTGTGTCAAAAGGGTGAATTCATGCACTTTCTTCATAATAGTATTGTCTGCAAATATTCCTATACGCCAACTCTCATCACCTGCCAGTACTGTTCTACGCATTTATCACTTTGAACCTTATCACATTTTAAAACATTAAAAACTAGTAAATTTTACATCGCTATAACGGCGAGTGGTGACCGTTACCACAGAATGCCTCTCACACATCCAAATTTTCATGAAAGTGTCTGAAAGTTGATAAACACACCAGTTTGTCAGATCACAATTTCAAAAAACCGGGAAACCTGAGAAAGTATAGTGAGGCTAGAAACATTTGGTTCTCTGCACCGTGGACTAAAATCAATTTGTTTTGTTTTTATGCCGAAACTTCAGTACTTCATAAAGCAGCAATTTTTTCGAAAAAACTACTGTTTCAAAAACACCAATAAAAGTGTAAACAAAAAATAATTATTCATTGTGTAGTATCCTACCAGTAGCTTTCATAAAATCAGCGATATAAGAAGGCTGGAATTTCAAAATTTTTTTTCTGCGATGCATATTCGCCATCTCTTTGGCATAATTGTGCGTTCCCAAACATGTTTCTTGTCAACATGCATGCGAAAAAGTTTGTGAAATTCACAATGAACTGAAACTATTTTCGGATAAACTGAATCTTTGTACTATAGAAGACATACTTTTTTTCCTTGTCTCTAAAAAAGATCGTAAGCTAAAAATCATCAAACACTTGGGATAATTAAACAGTTTATTGAAACTCAAAGTCGTTCCACAAAATCGTGACAATCACACTTTTGTGAAAAAAAAAGAAACAACGTGAAATATAAAAGTTCAGTAAAAACCGTGTTGAACTTCCCTCCTTCTCAAACTCGTAACTATCACTCTTCTGAGCCTGGATAATGTAGAAGCAGTTGCAGGATAAAAACCAGTGGCTAGGTCAGCAGCAAAAATCCAGAAAGTACCCGAACTGTTTCGGAAAACATGTCATTCCGTAACTATCAGACTTTCTAAATAACTCACCGTTTTTTTTTAATCGTAACCGTTTGTCAATCATTCATCTTTCGTGTGTAAAGCAAACTGTTTGGATAAAGATAAAGGTACCTTCTTTCAAATATAAAAATAGACCAGTGAACTCTCGTTTCATCCAATGAAAACTGAAACCTAAGCCTTCCATGCGGGCGAAAAATCGCCCGCCCGCCCCGCCCGTCCCCCGTTTTCGCCCTCTTGACGCCCGGGTTCGCCCGCTAGGGTGTCACGTTGCAAAAATTTTGCAGATATTTTTCAAAACGTGGTTCGATTTCAGTACATTTAAAATAAAATTATTAATTTATTTAGCCCCGTGACCTTGGCGGGTACAACGGGGATACAAACGGGCGAACGGGCGAAAACGGGCGAAGCTTGCCCGTTTTCTCTTTCCCCCGCATGGAAGGCTTACTGAAACCAAACTCTCATCAACTTACGTTCTTTCTGTTCACAAAATTGGAGTTGAATTGGAATAAAACTCATATAAACTTGCAGCCTTGATGAAGGAAATATCTTTTTCAAAGACCTGGCACTTCGTTTTGTTTGAAAAATCAATAGTTTTGGAAAAAGACGCCAAGTTTTTAAAGTTGCAAAAATGTCACGTTTTTATTCGTGAATAGAGTATTTCCGAATGGAAAAAAACCACGTAGCATTTATTTCGAATTTTCCAATATAATTTTGTTTGGAAAACCTTTCCTTCATCAAGGCTGCAAGTTTATATGAGTTTTATTCCAATTCAACTCCAATTTTGTGAACAGAAAGAACGTAAGTTGATGAGAGTTTGGTTTCAGCTTTCATTGGATGAAACGAGAGTTCACTGGTCTATTTTTATATTTGAAAGAATGTAGCTTTATCTGATGATCCAGACAGTTTGCTTTACACACGAAAGATGAATGATTGACAAACGGTTACGATTAAAAAAAAACGGTGAGTTATTTAGAAAGTCTGATAGTTACGGAATGACATGTTTTCCGAAACAGTTCGGGTACTTTCTGGATTTTTGCTGCTGACCTAGCCACTGGTTTTTATCCTGCAACTGCTTCTACATTATCCAGGCTCAGAAGAGTGATAGTTACGAGTTTGAGAAGGAGGGAAGTTCAACACGGTTTTTACTGAATTTTTATATTTCACGTTGTTTCTTTTTTTTTTCACAAAAGTGTGATTGTCACGATTTTGTGGAACGACTTTGAGTTTCAATAAACTGTTTAATTATCCCAAGTGTTTGATGATTTTTAGTTTACGATCTTTTTTAGAGACAAGGAAAAAACAGCAACTTCACAGAAATGAAAAAAATTCTGGAAGTTGCACTTTTTTCGTGCGTTTTTCCGGCGTTTTCTAGTTTTGCACCTCATATTTTGTTTTCACTGTAAAATCTCAATTTCTTGGGAAAATCGCTCAAAAAATATCGAGAAAGCGGGAAAGCTTGACGCGGAAAAAAAATTTTGGAATTCCAGCCTTCTTATATGAAGAAAATTCATATAATACAATACACTGAAACTAACTGCTTCAATAGGCTAAATCATATTTCTAGAACAGTAAAAAGGCAGTTAGCAGTCAGAAAAACTTACAGATACAGATCATTTTCAATACAAAAAAGATATATATGCAATGATCAATGTGGTTTCACTGTTTCAGAAGTTTGGTAACTAAATGTGATCAAATCGCTGGATAGTAGCAGTATACTTGCGACAATTCAATCAATTTCCTAACTGCGACTCAGAAACAATGAAAAGCAAAAGAGCGGAAAACCCAGAATGTCTAGCATCTCTGCACTCTCTGCATCATGAGATTGTTTTCTGTACACTTCTAGCTTTGATACAAGGCACATCTTTGTCTCCTCTTCCAAGGCCAGATTTTTGCGGGTGTGCCCTTTACCGAAATCCGAGGGTCAACCGATTTCCCTTGCCTCCTCTTCTCTGTCGTACTGCACTGTATTTTTTTCTAATTCTCTCCACTTCTAGCACCATTTCACTTTTCCGTTCTGCTATCCCTTCCAAACAGGACAGTCATTCATTCTTTCGTTCCTGTCTCTTTTGTGTTCAAGGGCTCCCAATGTATTCTGATTATTTCTAATTTTATACTGTGCTAATTTTGATTTGAAGAATTCAAAATTGGAAAAAAGTGAGTTAATATTCAAAACCATTTAAAAAGCAGTAGAGAACAAGTTAATATTCAAAAAAAAAGGTCTATCCGTTACAGAACCAACACGCAGCAAGAAAGAAGGAAAGAGCTGTCCTACATTCCGAGCTTTGAAGTCGAAGTTTATGGTATGTTAAAAATGTTGTTTTGGAGAAAATCATGTGTAGCATAATGATTGAAACACCCTGGAAAATTCAAATTCTCGAGAAGGAATTTCGAAAATGTGGAGACGGGAACTTCAAGGAGCAAAGTAGGAAGAAGAAACTACAACAAAAGACTGTTTCGGTAAGTACCTGAAAACGTTTCTGGTGTTAAGTACAACAATGAACGGTAGCATAGTTAAAAACCTTGTTTAAATACAAAATGGCAAAAAAAGGCTAATGATTCAAAATACAGATTCGAGAGTGGATATCGAATCAAAGGAACCGAATAAGAAGAGATGGAGTGAAACATTCTGAAGAAGAAAAACATCGAAACCCTCTCTCTGCATCGAAGTCTTCAATTGTAAATGCTGAAGTTACTGATGGAGTGAGTTAGGAGTTTTGAAAAATGATCTGAACTTTTTTGAAAGTTTTCATTCATAAGAAACTTTCTTTTGCCAAAAATATGTGTTACATATTCTCTTGATAAATTTTGAGACGCTTGTCAATATGTTTATACCTCCAAAACACAGAAACAGCCAGAACAAATCAGAATTTTGAAATTTTTTCAGGTCCACCAAACAAGTCAGACCATATTCGTGTAGCGAAAAGAATGATACCAAATCTGCTTCCGATGATTTCACCGACTTGAAAATTGATCGAGTTTCTGATGATGGTATCGATAATGTGGATGTTGCCCTGATTTCGAACAACTACAGTCTGAATCATGAAACTCGCAATGATGTCGACATGACGGATGACGCTGTTCATGAAACGAACATGAATGATGAACTAGGCTTTTCAGATTTCGACGATTGGGTCGACAATACCAAAAATAGAGGTAAACGTGCAATGCCTCCTGATTTCTGTTCAATATTGAGCTTACAGATGATCACGTTACAAATGTCCAAAGTCGTGGAGAACGAGAAATTGAGGATTAATCCATAATTTCTGTCAATCAGTCAGAATATAAACTCAAAGTGCTATCAATAAATATTTCATCTGAACCCATTTGGTTGAATTTCTGAGAAAAATTTTATTTTCCGAGTTATAAATGTTTTTGCTGTTTCAAAAATGTTGCTTCTTTTAAAGAAAGGGTTGGAAACAATGATTGTACGCTTTCTGATATCAAGGGTGCCGCACGTTAAAATGTGCTCCTGAAAATTCTCTATCGAAATGTGAAAATTCCACCAAAATCGGTCCAGTGAGAAGGGCGCTAGGGGCGGAAACCCCACCACAGGCACACAGAAAGCGGTGATTGTTAATAGTAAAGATTGTTAATCTATTTTAATGTTTTTTTTTCATAAAATAGCTGCGATTAAGTTAGTGTTCCTAATTACGGACGACACAATTACTAATTGTCTCCAAGCAATCGAGTATTATGAAAAAGAGCTCTGCCCCAACTTGCAATATTCAGATGTTTCTGATTGAATGAAAATCTGACACCTCAAAAATAATGTTAAACCTCATACAGAACGATGTCAAAAGGTCACTTATTGAAAGAAAGTAGCAATGCATTCTGGAAATGTCCGTGTTGAAACAGTTATTCATTAATATTGTTCAAAAAATTTTCTTTAAATTCGTTGGTCATCACCCCACAATTGTAATGTTCTACGCATCCATCGTTCTGATCAAATCACTTTTTGAAACAGTACAAACTTCTGAAATTTACTGTTTCAATATGTGTTCTTGAGAAGCTTGGAAACGGTTTACGACTGCTGCCAACCTTAATTGAATATTACCGAAAATCGATATTCAGCGCATATAACGGCATGGTTGCCGTAAATGAGAAACAGAAAAAGGGCGGAGTAGCTAGACACTCTTGCTTCTCTTCGTCCCATTTCATTTAAAAATCCTTGAAAAACTCGAGCTTTGATACTTTGAGAACTTTGGAAATCAGTTTTTTGACTTATAATTCCATCGCCCATACGAAATAATTGATTTTTTTACCAAATTCATTCTCATAAGCATTTTTCTGAAGCAGCTAAAAGATTTTTATGCAGCAGAAAATTTCGATATATAATTGATTTTAACAGTTTTTCTTGCTATAATCTGTGTTACTCGAAACAGAGACATTGTAATCTGTTTTTCAAAAATGACTGTTTCAAAAAACTACATAATCGTTTTGAAAATACAATTCACCACTGTATATGGTTTTAGCAGTGGTTCTAAAAATGCAATGAACAGAGCACAGAGAAGCTAGATAATCTCGTTTCTCTGCGCTCTATCTCTCTCACACAGCAAGTAACTAGTGAATAAAGAATACAAACAAAATAATGAAGACTGTAGTTTCAATATGGAGAGTACAGTTTCAGTTTACTGTAAGTTATGAGATCCTGTAACTGTTCATTTTTGAGAAAAAGGGAAACTCATAAAAAAAAATAATAGAGGTTTACAATAGAGGTTTATAAGATTTTCCAATTATTTTATTTGGAATTAGAGCATTTCTAAACAAGAACGTCTTAATTTTATGGGGACTGATTTTTTTATGGAGAAATTACTTTGACTAGCAATGTTTGAAATGTACGACTTCTTTTTAAATAGTGGAAATAATTATTGTTGTTTCAATACTATACGTATTATTAAACTTGATACAGAAACCTGAAACGTCTCAATAATCGGAAGAAACTGAAAATGCATTCTACAAATGTTTGTGTTGAAACAGTGTATTTATGAATTTTTATTGTAATTGTTGGAGTTTGTAGCATCTATATAAAAAAGAGCATGAGAATACACCTCTGATTGGCATTGATCAAGTGATTGCAGTGTATTTTATCTGAACTATAATATATCATTGGAACAGCGAAAAATCAGAAAAATAGTTTCAGAAAAAATACTTTATTCGTATAAAGTTACAGTTGTTCAAGTGTTTTAAACCAATTGAATACATTCAACAAACTAGAAGAAACTAACAATGCTTCCTGGAAATGTCTGTGTTGAAAAAGTAAATTCATCAACTTACTTTAACAGTGAAAATTTCTATACTTCACCGTTTCAATCTGCATTTTTTTCTCGAAAGCAGTATACACGAGCCACTAATTCCAACATTTATCGATGGTTACGGAGCGTCAATACCGAACTCATATAACGTCATATTTGTCGAAAATGCGAAACACAAAAAGTGCAAAGAAGCCAGTCACTCTCTTTTCTCTGCGATCGTTTTTTTCTTGCCTACTTCATTTCCTTCTAAAATCCTTAAAAAACTAGAATTTCATATCTCCGAACTAAGGCTTGTATTTGGACGGCGATTTGCCCGTCCACCCCGTCCGCCGTCCGCCCCCGTCCGCCGTCCGTCTGCATTCTGACGTGACGGTGTATAAAACTTTTATTTCACGTCAACTCACAGATTTTTCTCAATTTTTTGCATTTTTCTTTAGTTTTTGATCAATTTTCGCCGAAATTTCAATTTTTTGTGAAGGAAATTGTTTTGAAGTTGATGAACTGATGTAACAGAAGGGAAACCAGCACTAAAAAAAAATTCCTGAAAAAACCGTCCTTCCGTGTAGAAATGCGGACGGCGAACGGACGGGGGGCGGACGGGGCGGACGGCGGACGGACGGCGAGTGTCCGAATTTGCCCGTCCGGCAAACAAGCCTTACTCCGAACACATTCAAATATTCGCTGGTTTGCTCATTTTTTGGTATTTGCATAGGAAGCGTATTGAATTTTGCAACATTCACAATCATAACTATTCTTTTCTAAAACGGCAAAGAATTTTTGGCTCTTTACGGTTTTAGTGGTCCCATGCCTTTTTACTGGTCCCATGTTAAGACCAGTGGTCCCAAAACGAGGATACTGGTCCCATAGCAAAATCACTGGTCCCATGAGATGGGACCAGTCATGGGATCACTGGTCCCAAAAAATAGCACTGATTTTGAAAGGATCATCTTGGGACCACTGGTCCCAAGATGGAAAACTGATTGAAGCATCGAAAACATAGTACTGGGAATGTTTTTATTAGAATAAAATTAAGATTCATTTTTCTTCTCAACACTTGGAAGAGCACGTGAGCGGGACTTTGGAGGCTTTCTAGCATGCGAAACTGGTGCTCCGTGATCCACAAGGACAGGACGTGAACGGGACTTTAAAGGCTTTTCAGCAGAAGAAGTTTTTGGGCGTCCCGGTGGTATGAAGGAAGTTTTAGCAGAATTATTTTTTTTTGGTTATCACATCCATCTTGGGACCAGTGGTCCCAAGATGATCCTCTTAAAATTAGTGCTATTTTTTGGGACCAGTGATCCCATGTCTGGTCCCATCTCATGGGACCAGTGATTTTGCCATGGGACCGGTATCCCCGTTTTGGGACCACTGGTCCCAACATGGGACCAGTAAAAAAGCATGGGACCACTAAAACCGTAAAGAGCCGAATTTTTGACTAATTCAAAAAATAAATAATTCTGTTCTTTTTATTCTTCAATTCAAATATGTCTCTAAACAGGAGCATCTTCAACCTTGTTTTGAAAATAAACTTTCGGTTTCAAAAACACAGAAGAAAGTATTTTGAAAACGATATTTGATTGATTAAAATTTTGAAGTTACTTGAAAAATATAATGAACAGGGCACAGAGAAGCTAGACACTCTCGTTTCTCTACGCTCTATCTCTCTAACGCGGCAACTAACTAGTGAGAGAAAAAAGAAAAAAAAGAAACTGAAGATTGAAGTTTCATTATGTTTCTGGAAAATTACAACAACCTCCACAAGTAGGGAGCAGAGAAGTAAGAGTGTCTATCATCTCTGCGCTCTCTTTATTATTAGATTGTTTTTTCTTCTAGTTTTAATACAAGGTACTTCTGTCTCTCCTCTTCCAAGGCCAGCTGTTTGCGTGTGTGCCCCTTACCGAATACCGGAGGTCAATCGATTCCCCTTACCGCCTCTTCTCTGTCGAGTTGTGCTTTCCTTTTCTCTGACTCTCTTCACTCCTAGTACTGTCTCGTTTTTACGTCCACCCTTCCCTTCCAAACCGGCTGGTCATTCATTGTCTCTTTCCTGTCTCTTTTGTGTTTGAGGGGCTCCTAATATATTCTGATTATTTCTAATTTTATAATGTACTAATTTTGAATAGAGGAATTCAAAATTGGAAAAAAATGAGTTAGTTTTTAAAACCATTTTTAAAAAACAATCAAAACGTTTCTGGCGTTAAGTACAACAAAATCCTCAATTTAATGTTTGAATAACTGAGACAGACCTGAAATCATAAATTAGATTATTCATTGCCTGAAATTCTGGTCTCCAGTTTTACATATATTGTGTCCACCACTTCTCAATGTATCTCTTACAAAACTAACACACAGCACCAAGAAGGAAAGAGCTATCCTACACTCCGAGCTTCAGAGTTGAAACATATGGTATGTAATAGAATTGGGCTTGATTTTTGGAGAAAAACATGTGTAGCATAATCATTAAATTTATATGTTTCTGTTTCAATTTCGCTAGAAAACACTGATACTTTTCTGGGTTTAGCACAATTTAAAAAGCAACGTTAATTTTCAGCTCGCCTCCACCAAATGAATCCTTCGAATCCTGTAGCGGAATGAAGCGTTTACTTGAATCCATTCTGTCTGGCTGACTTTATCAAAGAAAAAACAAAGATGCTGGAGAGTGTGTCTACTGAATTCGGAGTGATGACTTTGGTATGATTCAAAGACATGTATAAATAAGAACGGAACTTTCTTTCAGGTGGCTTCTCACAATCTTTCCTTCCCGAATGATGACGTTCAATACATAAATGTGGCCTATGGCAAATTTGACAACGAATCAGTTGAGAACAGCTGCGTGTTCAAAGAGAAAGAAACCAAGAAGTACATGCATCTTGTCCGGACGGAAATACGAAAAGGAAAAAATGGTGGCAATCAACATTCAGGTTTCCCACCAGACACTCCTCAACAACAGCCAGCAGCACCAGATGATGCAAAAACGGAGGAATCGATTCTAATGAACCAACCAAAACTTGAGCATATTGTGGAACCAAACAATCAGGAAATCGAGTCTGAAAGCTCCGTTTCACTGGATGACGAGGTAGAAAAAAAGGATTTTATATATCATGACTGAACCGTTTTATAGGACGACGCAGACTCACAGGCATCAACACTGTACATGATGAAGCTTATCGGTGATCCACGTGATTTCAATGTTAAGGTTAGGTGTTACATTACACACGGGTTGAACTTTGCGTGATACTTACATATCACTGACTACTGTACTTTCAGAAAAAAGAGGCGAATCGGATTTTAAGAGAACTCTCTTCAGATGAGGATGCATTAAGTGGAGAATCAAAGTTCGAATATTCAATTTCCCTTGATGATGAGGTAAGGATGCTAACCGCGATTTCATATCAATAACTATCGTACTTCCAGGAAGAGGAGAAAATGCCATCAGGAAAACAAGCCTCAGATGGAGATGTATCCGATGAACAATCCTGACTCAGTCCACCAATTCGCATACGAAGGAAAAATCGGAAGAATCGCTACAGAGCTTGGAATGACTGGATACACAATTGAAAAGTTGTCGTCAGACAGAATCGAGCTCCAGCAGAAAACCAATTCATGCGGCATTCACTCAATTGCAAATGCACACATGTTTCTGGAGTATGGCTGCAATTTCCCACACGTAAAGGCCATTAAAAATTCGGGATCAGCTGGGACAATACTTGATGGATATCACGGTTATGAAAAATGGACAACTGAGCAAAGGAGCAACACGACCTGGATGATGACTACGATGAGCCGACATTTAAAACCATTGGACTGCTAATCTACTGAATATACTTTTCGCTAACTTTTTTCTCAAAAAAAACTGTTTCAAAATGTCTTCATCGGAAATATAATAAATAGTTTTTGTTCAGTCCAAAAAGTTTTGTCAGGTCTCTCTCAAAAACTTATTTTCCAGGACCGGAAGAACGAGAGCCTATCTGAAGTGTCCTATGGAAATGGAAGTGCAGAGCACGAGTTCACGAATTCTGAGAGATCGAAGATATCATTCTAAATGATGATGGTGAATTCATTGAATTTTTTCATAATTCACAGTTTCAATAAATTGATTTTCGTTGGTACCGTTGTCTTTCTTTCATTAACATACTGCTTTTTCCACCAAAACTGAATTTTCGGATCATTCTACTTTTTGATGAACTCAGGATCATTTGATCAAACATATTTTTAGAAATTGAAAAAAATACAAGTTTGTGATTTTCTGTTTCAGATATTTCATATTGGGTTCTGTCAATCTGATAAAATTCGTTACATTCCCTCAAGTCATTTCTCATCTCTATTTGACAACGATAAAGATTGAGGAATGGTAACAAAGAATATCTATTAGAAAGCTAGTTAAAATGATGGTAACAAAAGCTTTCTATGGAAAAATAAGAGAGTGTAAAAAATATAAATAAAATAAAGTTTCACTGAAAAAAGAAAATACTATCATTTGCAACAACTGCAATACATACGTCGGTATTGTTTTTACAAAGTCTAGTTTGAACAAATTCCTCAGAATTCAATTCTTACTCATAGTGATTGTTGACCAAAATTTAAATTAAGAACAATCTTTTGATCAAGCTAACGATGGACAATATTGGCTGTCAAAATAATACTATTTCGAAACAGCCAAAAAAGTCGAAGGAGAATGTATTGGTGATTAAAAGAAGAAAATAAACTCCAGATGTTGTGAAACTTGATCTAGAATGCTTTAGGAACGGTCGAAAAAAAAAACAAAAAATCAAAAACAGTTTACGAGAGGTGGGGACCGAACCCATTCCCTCTCGCTCACTACCCGCGCGCGAGACTGTTAACCAGCGCGCCCTAACTTGGAGCTCAAAGTGCTGCTCACAGAAGGAGATAGCAGGTTTTTATTTCAGAATTGGGTTCAGCATGACCGAATTAGTCTGCTCGCAAATTTCTGGACAATCCTAAAGCTGTACTGTCAATGAATTCCCTTGTAAGAAAAATAGGAACTTGGCATTCAAAAATTTATCGTCAAGGTTACCTCATTCCTGCGCACAACAACAAGACAAAATTGAATGCTTTTAAACGACCAAATAGAAAATGGTATATGATTTTTCTGAATTTTTTGAAACTGAAAAATAACATTTTTTTTTGCCTTTTCTTTTTTACACTGAAACAAGGAAGAATTCTAAAACTTTTCGAAACAGTGAAAAAAGAAACAAAAATCGTTTTCAAACCTTTGGGAAACTTTTGTTGGTGGTCACAGCTTCGATGTCTTGTACAATCCTCAAAACTAGTCACCAAACAAAATTTACGGAAAAAAACTTAGAAATTTAATGAAAAACTGGGAGTATGTGAACAGTTTCATGGCTAAGAATCCCGTAAGGAATAGCTAGACATTCTTGCTTCTTTGCGTTCCTTTTTCCCCACTTTTTTTTCCATTTAATTTAAAAATCCTTGGAAAACTCGAGCTTTGATACTTTGAAAACTTTGGAAATCAACTTTCTGACTTATAATTCCATTGCGTAAACGAACTGGATTAATTTGTCGTCAAAGTCATTCTCATAAACCTTTTTCTGAAACAGCGAAAATATTCTTAAACAGCAGACAATTCCGATTTGTAATTGATTTCACAGTTTTTCTTACTATATTTTGTGTTACTCGGAACTGGGACATTTTTCGGTTTGTTTCTCAAAAGTGACTGTTTCAAAAAACTACAAAATCGTTTTGAAAAAACAAATTTTCACTGAGTACCCAATGAGCCATGGCAATAAAAATGCAATGAACAGAGCACAGAGAAGCTAGATACTCTCGTTTTTCTGACGCCGCATATAACTAGTGAGTGAAAAAAACAGTATTTTATTGAACCGTATGCATTATTAAACCTCACACAGAAACCTGAAACATTTCAATAATAAAAGAAACTTTAAATGCATTCTACAAATGTTTGTGTCGAAACAGTGAATTTATAAACTTTTTGTAATTGTTCGAGTTTGGAGCATTTATATAAAAAGAACATGAAAACACCCCTGTCATTGGCATGTACCAAATGATAGGCGTGTATTCTATCTGAAGTATAATATATCATTGGGACAGCGAAAAATCAGAAAAATAGTTCCAGAAAAAATACTTTATCCGTACAAAGCTTCAGTTTTTGTGGTGTTCGGAACCAATTGAATCCATTCAGCAAACTAGAAGAAACTGACAATGCATTCTGGAAACGTCTGTGTTGGAAAAGTAAATTTATTAACATATTTTATCAGTGAGAACTTCTAAACTTCACTGTTTCAATATGATTTTTTCTCAAAGAGTTGTCGGCTCAAAAACAGAATACGCGTGACATTATTTTCAACATTTAACGAAGATAACTGAAGTTCAGTTCTTAGGACATATAACGTAACATTTGTCGAAAATGAGAAACACAAAAAGTGCAATGAAGTTAATCACTCCCTTTTCTCTGCGATTTCGTTTTTCTTGCCTAGTTTATTTCTTTAGAAAATTCTTCGAAAACTCAAGTTTCCTATCTCCGAACACATTCAGATATTCACTGGTCTGCTTACTTTTTGGGCTCGCACAGGATGTTCATTAAAATTTGCAACATTCACAATCATAATCATTTTTTTCTGAAACAGTAGGAGCATCTTCAGCCTTGTTTTGAAAAAAAAACTTTCGGTTTTAAAAGCACAGAAAAAAGTATTTTGAAAATGATATTTGATTGAGTAAAATTTTGAAGTTACTTGAAAAATATAATGAACAGGGTACAGAGAAGCTAGACATTCTCTTTTCTCTGCGCTCTATCTCTCTAACGCGCGGCAACTAACTAACTAGTTTCAACATAAAACACTTCTTTCTCTCCTCTTCCAAGGCCAGCTGTTTGCGTGTGTGCTCCTTCCCAAATACCGAGGGTCAATCGATTTCCCCTACCACCTCTTCTCCGTCGTATTGCACTTTCCTTTTCTTTAGTTCTCTCCTCATCCAGTACTATCTCGTTTTTACGTCCACCCTTCCCTTCCAAACCGTCCGATCAGTTATTGTTTCCTTCCTGTCTCTTTTGTGTTTAAAGGGCTCCCAATGTATTCTGATTATTTATAATTTTATTTATACTGTACTAGTTTTGAATTGAGGAATTCGAAATCGGAAAAAAAGTGAGTTAGTTTTCGAAACCATTCAAAGAGAATTAGAGAACAAGCCAATTTTCGAAAAAACATCTGTATGTTACAGAACCAACACGCAACGCCAAGAAGGAAAGTGCTGTCTTACATTCCGAGCTTCAAAGTCAAAGTTTATGGTATGTCATAGATGTTGTTATGGTTTTTCGGAGAAAATCATGTGTAGCATAATGATTGAATTTCTATGAACTTCCAACATACTTGTGATGGGCCGGGCTTTTTCAAAAATTTCCATGGCCCGGACCGAAAAGCCCGCCAGTTACCGCGAAGTTTGAATTTGAATTTTCAAAATCGGAAAATTAGGTGATTTTTGCCTAATAATATTTTTCGGAATTTTTGTGTTTTTTCCATAGTTTCGGGGAAAAATTTCAGAAAATTTTTCCAGTGCGGGCCATGCGGGCCGGGCCGGGCCCTGAAAATTCCCCTACGGCCCGGGCCGGGTCTGCGGGCTTTCGCGGGCCCAGCCCAGATTTCACAAGTATGACTTTTAATGATTCTATTTCATTTTCACTAGAAAAACTAATACTTTTCTGGGTTTAGCACATTTTAAAAAACATCAGTAAATGTTAATTTTCAGCTCGCCTCAGTCAAATGAAACCTTCGAATCCTCTAGCGGAATGGAACATTTACTTGAATCCAAAGTTGTTGGAGAGTGTGTCTACTGAATTTGGAGTGATGACAACGAACCAGTTGAGAACAGCTGCGGACTCAAAGGGAGAGAAACCAAGAAGTACATCCATCTTGTCCAGACGGATATAGGAAATGGAAGAAATAGTGCCCTCGATCTCGAAAATAAACTCATACAATACGCTGACTCAATCCACCAATTTGCATAAGAAGGAAAAATCGGAAGAATCGCTTGGAATGACTGGATACACAATTGAAAAGTTGTCGCAAGACAGAATCGAGCACCAGCAGAAGACCAATTCATGCGGAATCCACTCAATTGCACACACACACATGTTTCTGAAGTATGGCTGAACTTTTCCGCACGTGAAGGCCTTTGAAATTCGTGATCAGCTGGGGCAATACTTGATGGATATCACGGTTATGAAAAATGGACAACTGAGGAAAGGAGCAATACGACCTGGATGATGACCACGATGAGCCTACATCAAAGAAAAATTGGTCTGCTAATCTACTGAATATACTTTTCGCTAACTTTTTTCTCAAAAAAAACTGTTTCAAAATGTCTTCATCGGAAAGATAATAAATATTTTTTGCTTTGTCCAAAAATTTTCTTCAGGTCTCTCTCAAAAACTTATTTTCCAGGACCGGAAGAACGAGAGCTCATCTGAAGTAGGGCTTCCATATGGGCGGCAAAACGCCCGCCCCGCCCGCCCGCCGTCCCGCCCGCCCTATCGTCCGTCCACCATTGAGAGGCCACGTAGGAAATGTATTAATTTTGAAATTTTTAAAGGGTACATTTTCGGAAAAAATTCTCAAACCCGTGAAAATCAAAGAGGAAAACTTTAATTAAATTTTAAACGTAATCAAATTTTTCCTTGACCTTTCATAGGGCGAACATGGACGGCGTAGGGCGGGCGGGGCGGCGGGCGGACGGCGGGCGGCTGTTTTCATTTTGCCCGGATGGAAGCCCTAATCCGAAGTGTCTTGAAGAGAATGAAATATGGAAAGGTAGAACGCAAGTTCACGGATTCTCAGTGTTGGAAGATATCACTCTAAATGATGATGGGGAATTCAATAAAATTATTTTACAATTCACAGTTTCAATAAATTAACTTTTGTTGATATCGTTGTATTCTTTAATTCGCATACGCTTTCTCGCTTCTTTGACAAAAACTGAATTTTCCGATCATTCAACTTTTCGTATCAGTTTCAAACCTTTACGAATTTTTTGTTGAATTTCATAGTTCCGATGTCTTTGTCAAGCTTTCGGTAGGATCAAAAAATGTTGTTGTCATCAAATAAAAAAACATATTATATTCCGAAATATTTTTGAAACGGTGAAATTTTTCAAGATTCAAAAACATTTGAAAGACTTACTGTTTCAGCACAAAGCCGTGACAAGCTCCCAGCCAGTTCTCTCTTGAAAAAAAGAGAGTGCAGAGAAGCTAGGCACTGTCGCGCCTACCAGCAGCGATTAAGTAATCTTGCGCCATCAAAGAAGAACCAAAGTTGCCCTTTTCCGTCGCGGCAATTAAAAAGGAACATGGAATCCGGCCCGCATCTAATGTTGAAACTTTCACCTTAATAGGACAAGAACATCCGTTCCTATAAGGACGTTCAATTGCCCAAAAAACTGGACAAACTGGAATACTGGCCTAGATAGCTGAGATGAAGGAAATTGAAGAGATAAAAGTTACTTTGTTTTTTGGTTTGTGTTGCAACGTCAAAAGGTCAGGGGCCCCTTCTTCACAGAGACACAGAGATAATATATGGATTCAAAAAAGGATGCGCACTGGTGACCTTTGACCCAGTTACTACACAACGGGAAAGGAGCCTCCCTTTTCATAGAGAGTGTTTTATTTGTGAGATTTAGTTGGCGTACCACGTCGTCTGATGACCTCTCCCCTTTTCTTTTTTGCTGTCTTCATTGTTTTCGCGCGCTCCTTTTTGTATTGAAACTCCCATCGTGGGATAGATTTTTGTTTATCCTCTAAAGTTGTGTTGGTTTTATATTACGAGGGGGGGAGTGATACTGTATTTGCATTTTCCCATGGCGTCGGTGGTGTTAAATATTTTTTATTCCTTCTCATTTTTCTTTTTTTATAATTGCTCTTTCCCTATTTCTCATCCCATTATTTCAGTTCCTACTAGTTCAAATGGCACAACAACAGAATCAAATCGCTGGATTCTCAACAAACTACTTCCACCCGTCGCCTCCTCCACAAAACTCTCATCCACGAAACAATGATCAGTCAAACAGCAGGAAAAGACCGAGAATCCTCGGTGGAAACAGAAAGATCAGGGAGACGGTTGAAGAGAAACGGATCAGAATCACAGAAGAGAATTCGGCTGGGGCGGAGAAAATTAAGAAGGCTGCTCGCGTCTCGAAACTACATCGAGCTCTTCAGACCGCCTATGATCCATTTATGGGAAACATGACTGATTCTGAAAAGGAGGAGGAGGCACTTTCCGATGAAGAAGTGGCAGAGTATGTGGATCAGTACTATGAGGATTTGAGTAAACAAAGAGATCAAATGTTCCAATTATCCCATTTACCACCACCGGCGTTCGGAGAGGAAGCCACTGCGAAGCTCCCTGAACCAGAGAGAGTATTTGTACCTGTGAATGAACTTGATTGGCCTCCCCTGGATGCATTGGATGGAATCGAGGAGGCGTATGCGCCTGGAACACTACTGTCTTTACAGTTAGCAGAGAGTTTCAAAGACTCTTGTCCAATTCAAACACAAGAAACTGGGAATAATGGTAAGTCACTTATCAGGAAAGATTTGAATAACTCCAGAGTGATTCCAGAATTGAATAAGCCAAAAAAGAGTCGTCGTCGTGACCCTCTGAAGACAATCTCGAAAAAACTGCCAACAAAGAAACATAAGGCCCCGGAGCCAATTCAAACTCCTACAACAAAACAGGATTGTATGACCCACTCCTGGTTTGATCCAGATACTGCTTTGACCGCAATGCCCAGCGTCTTCAGTGCATCTGACCGCTTCGCGACTCAATCACCACCATCCTCCACATCAGAATCTCCAAAATTGGTTCAGAAAATGAATATTCCTGCTCAACCCCTCGTCGAGTTGGAGCGACAAGACTCTGTTGAACGTCAATCATCCACTTCAAGTCATGGATCTTGCTCTGCCAAGCGATCTAAAAGCAAGAAAAAGGAAAATACAGGTGAAATTCATTAGCATCTGCAGTTATAACTGTTTAACTTTTTAGAGCCGCCACTCAAGGTATCAGATTTGGAGAATCTGGACAAACTAAAGATGTTCCTCAACGAAAATGCACCGTCAGATGTGGTCGAAAGAGAGAATGAAGAGTTGTACCGTAAAAAGAGAGGACCAAAGAATCAACCGAGTGAATTATTGGTTGGATTGCTGAAGGAAGCCAACTGCTTGTGAATTAATAAACAAATCGTTTTTATATACTTAGACCCTTCGAAGTCCGCTTATGATAATATGTTTTCTTCCTAAATTATCAACTTTTTTCCCGAAACCTGTGATTTTACTGAATGAAATGTGATCAATTTGAAACTGGCTTGTGTTTTTTCGAGAGACAGAGAGAGAGAGAGGGAGAGAGAGAGAGAGAGGGAGAGAGAGAGAGAGAGAGAGAAATAAAAAAGAAATGATATGCTTTCTCGAGGTGTCCCAGGAATTGCAAAACATATAATTTGACATTGAACTGGCTTATTTTTACCATAGAACCTCGATATAAATATCGAAGTTATGCGATTTATTGGATAAATTGTTGCATTGTTCATTCTATTCTTATAAAGGTACAGTACGTAGTCAAACTTTTTGAAGGCTTGGTCCCGTGACGAATAGTGCCGGCCATCACTGTTAGAGTGGCGACTCGTGGTGAGACCAAGTTCATGCGCCTTCAAAACAATTTTGCTGCGTACTGTATAGCTACTTCACACGGAATCGCCGGGCTGGCCGACACAAAAATTTGAAAAGCTGAAACAATACGTCTTATCGAACTTCCCTGTACCGAATGATGCAAGCAGACTGGAGCCGTTTAATGTCGCAAGTCTTTTTGTGTTATTAATTTAATGCATGTTCGAAATTCCATGCTGTTGTGTTCCTAGAGGAGACTCTCAAAATGTGTAATGAAAACCCCCGGCGGTTGAAGACAAGTAAGGTCATTTTGCGTTTTGAACAGCGTAGCGCAGCCGGTAGTGCTTTTGACTATCTGTCGAGCATGAGTTCAAAACCACCAGAGGCACCTGACGGCTAAAAATTATATAAACTTTTTTATACTGTTTCGTCTTCCTTTGAAATATTATACATACTCTTTAAATCTCATTATACTGTTTTCCGAGTTTTCTATTTTACTTTCGAAGATTTCCATGACAGTAGAGTGCAATAGATCTTTTCAAAATTTTCCCGAACCTTGTTCACATTTGTAATTTGAGTGCAGTTTTCTCTCCTTTCTATCATTTCTCGAACAATGCATGCAGACGTTTTGTGTCTCAACGAAAGATGGGTGGAGCATTCTCTGCATACACAGATATATGTCATAAAATAAGGGTGCGTTGCGTACCGCGTCGCGTTACTGTCCTTTCCGTCCAGCTGCTGCACAACGGCTCTCCCGTTTTAGAGAGCGTTTGATTTGAGAGACTTAGTTGGCTTAACACATAATGTTCCTTCGTTTCAGACATACAGAGTTGTCTTCTGACCTCTCCCCCTCGTCTCATCTGTTGTCTGTATCGCTTTCGCGCGCATAATTTCGTTTTGTAACTCACAGAATGAGGAAAAATTGAGGGGAAAATGTTTTGATCTACCGAAATTATATGTTTGTTTTGTAATGCGCGGGACTTTAGATTAGATGATGTCTTCGATTCTTCCTGTGAATTTTGGAAACCATTTTTTTCAATTTAATTTTTTTTCATACTTCTTGTTCAATTATTGCCCTTTTTTCCTATTTTCCATTCATTTTTTTTCAGCTCCCACAAGCTCAAATGGCACAACAACATTATCAAATCGCTGGATGCTCGACAAACTACTTTCACCCGTCGCCTTCTTCTTCACAAAACCATGATTCACCAAATGAAGAACAGTCAAACAGCAGGAAGAGACCGAGAATCCTCGGTGGAATGAGAGCCAGGGATTCGATTGAAGAGAAAAGGATCAGAATCACAGAAGAGAATTTGGCTGAGGCGGAGAAAATCAAGGAGGCTGCTCGCGTCTCGAAACCACATCGAGCCCTTCAGACTGCCTATGATCCATTCATGGGAAATATGACTGATTCTGAAAAGGAGGAAGAGGCACTTTCCGATGAAGAAGTGGCAGGGAACGTGGATCCGTACTATAAGGATTTGAGTAGAAAACAAGATATGATGTTCCAATTATCCCGCTTACGACCACCGAGGCTCGGAGAGGAAGCCACTGCAGAACTTCCAGAACCCAAGAGAGAATATCAAGCAATGAAAGGAGTCATGAAAAAGAAAGAAGCTCCAGGAAGTTCGAACTATCCCAGGATAGCTGAGAGTCACCGAACTCCGATTCGTAAGGAAGAAACTAATGGTAAGTCACTTATCAGGAGGGATTTGAATAACTCCGGAGTGATTTCAGAAACAAAGAAGGTGAAGGTGATTCGACGAAAAAAGATGACATTCTCGAAGAAGAAATCGTCAGCAGCGAAGCCGAAGGCCCGGAAATCAATGAAACTTCCCCCAATCAAAAAGGGTTCCTTCACCTACTCCTATTTTGATCCAGCCACTGCTTCGACCCCAATGCCCAGCGTCTTCAGTGGATCGGACCGCTCTGCGTCTCAATCACCATCATCCAGAAAATCAAAAACTCCAAAATTGGTCCAGAAAGTGAATGCTCCTGCTCAACCCCGCGTCGATGTAAAGCGACAAGACCCTGTTGGCAATCAACCATCCACTTCGAGTCAAGGATCTTCCTCTGCCAAGCGATCTAAGAGCAAGAAAAAGGTGTCTATTGGTGAGAATCTTCTGCTTTTGTGCCCATAACTTATGCTAATTCTTTCAGAGCCGCAACCCGAAAAATCATATTTAGAGGATGAAGACAATCTAAAGATATTTCTCAACGTAACTGCACCGAAAGATGTGGTCGAAAGACAGAATGAAGAGTTGTACCGTAAAAAGAGAGGGCTGAAGAATCAACCGAGTGATTTATTGGTCGGGATGCTGGATGAAGCTAACAGTTTGTGAATTAATAATGAACTAATCGTTTTTATATACTTAAACCCTACGAGGTCCACTTATGATAATATGTTATTTTCCCAAAATTAAATTAAGTTAACCTACTATTTTAACTTTTAAATCTGTGATTTTACTGAATAAACTGTGATGAATTTATAGATTTTTTTCATTATTTTGTTTGTATGGGTGAGAGAAGGAGAAAGAAACTGAAGAAATGGGACAGAAAAAGTAGGGCTGAAACTTTTTGGAATGGAACTGTAATGAGAATTCCCCTACCAGCAACAAAACGATAGCTCACCTTCCGATCATCATTTCACCGCATCAGCATCTTGGTCCATTCAACATCTTGGTCCAATTCAGCGGAATCGCAGATATGTCAAGCATAAGACTTGTTAGAAGAATAATAACTATCACAGACATACAGAAAGTAGTGTTATTTATATGACAAGAAGAATCGGTACATAATCAAAAATATATGGAACAAAATATGACAATTCTCTGAGTTTTTTTTGAAAAAAATCAGGGCAAAATAAAGTTAATTCTTCTGATTCTCAAAGATAATGGATCGTTGATGAATGAGAACTCCAAGCATTGATGGGAGTTTGGAATCTTGAAGTACCACTTATCGTTGTTATTGTGACGTCCTCTGAGGGCGGTTTTGATTTCAGTATAGTCGTAGGAAGGCGGGAATTTAATCTCACAGTAATGGAAAGTTTTGTGTTCGAGCAGTCTCTGTAAAGAATAAGTTATTGCTGTTGGAAGCAGTTGAGACAGAAGCTATAGCTGTCGATAACCCCCTAGCAGTTGGGAGATAGCAGTTGAGTACCTACCCAAATTGCCGTCTAAACTTGGCGCGCGTGCCGCTCAGCAGCGGTAATTTTCCGAAAATTGAAAAGTTACGAGCAAAAACAGCAGGTTTTTCGCCCAAAATTGCAGATTGCCTAAGAAAACAGCAATTTGCTCGGAGAAACAGCAATTCGCCGCAACAGAAACTTGCTGGTTGCCTGCACAACGCTGAGCAAATTGCCTATTGCTTGCTCGTTGAGAAAGTTATCCTGCAATATATATTTTGGCAACTCAAAAACAGAATTAGCGTTTTTTGTGCAAGATGGATTTATAAAAAAATCCAGAAAAAATAATTGGAACTTCGTTATCTGTTTGAAATCCGCTAACGAAACCATCTGTGCACTTTCGAACGGTACATAAATTTGAATTCAATCCTTTAAATGCCGTTTTTCTTTGGATTTTGCCTCAAAAATGGGGAAAAACGCGCATTTGTTCGAGAATCAAAAAGGCGAAACCGAGTCGCCCAGGCATCATTCGGCAAGCTGCCGAATTTTCGCAGAAATATCATTCAGTACGTTGCCGATTTACTGATGCGTTATTCGGCCGAGATGCGAAGTCATCATTCGACAAGTTTCCATAGCATCATTAGGTAAGCAGTCGCTAGTTGCCGAACTGCCGCACAGCCCTGATTCTCATCTTACCTCTCTCAGTTGAATAATTTCTGCCGGCGACATTTTACTCCTTCCCAATTGAAACTGCTGAGCATGAGCCAAATCACCAGCCGGAGAATCTTCATGGCCGAGGAACGATAACGCCATCGCCTGTCTCCATTGCTCCATTCCAACCATTTTCTTATAGATCGATTCATAGTTATCAGTTTTATACGAAGACCAAATGGCGATCGTATTGAGTAATCCCGGCTTGGCCAATGCCATGATATGACAAGAAACGTCGAGTTTCATACCAATCAAATGAAGTACTTGGATATTGAGTGGCTGATGGTTATTTGGCTTTTTGAGAGTCCTCATCAATCGAGTGAATCTTTCGAAATCAATTGGATCTAATGGTTTCTCTTCGGACCGTGGTTGAGCATCAATTAGTAATTTCTTCAAGTCCAGGTCCTTATTCTGAATCGTCGCAGCAAAATGATCCATGAACACTGTCAAATAGTCTTCCTCCACAATGCTATCCTTTCCATTCATCACTGCCGTACACCCAGTGTCAGTTTTTCTGTATTCATTACAGAGCTCATCGTACTTGGCAGAAATGAAGCCGTGACGGAGTGTGACTTTAATCTCTTCGTAGCAAGGACACAGTTCATCGATGATGGACTTAAAATAGGTGGACACCTTGCGAACATTCGATCGGTCAGACTTATCAATGTATCCCAAAACTTTCAGAACAATATCGTGTGGAAGATCGTTGAGCGTGCGGCTGTCTGGCTCGGAACTGGAAAAAATGATTTGTTGACGAGGTTAGCGGCTTTCGGCTACCCGGCAACATTATTAGAAAACAGTTTAATTTGGATTCAAGCTGTTAAATTAGTTGCTTTTCACTTTTTCTTCGGGGTTTTGTGTCAATTAGGCGTAAAACTCCCATTTATTTGAAGGAAAAAGGGGGAAACTGGTTGCCGAGTTGCCACCCAGCCCTGATTGTTTTTTCAGCAACAATCATCTTACCTCGGTATATAATCCAAGTAAAATTGTTTATTTGTGAATCCATAGAACCAAAATTCAAAGTTCTCGAATGTTAATCTCGTGTCTCCAATATCCTTGCACAGGTTTTTGTATGATTCGTAGACGGGCTTCATTTTGAACGACTCTTGCAGAATTCGAACACGGAGGTCGATATCGATGTATCGGCTGACTGATGACATGTCTGAAAATAAAAAGGTTCGACTAAACCTGAAAAATGCCGAAGAAAAAACGAAAAAAGTAAGTAGGCGAGAAATTCGGAGTTTCGACAACAATTCGGGAAAAAGAAAGAAAAATATTGAGAATATTTAGTAAAAACTAGATAATAAACTAATTTTTACCAAAAAAAAAATAAAAAATTACGGAGAATCTATGAAGAACTATTAAAAACCAGTAAAACGCTTGAAAAACCAAGCCATAAAAATTTCGCGGTGACTACTATAGTCGTCAAAGTCTGTGGCACACCGTTGCACACTTGGCATTTTAACTCACGCGCAGAAGTTGGCTTCGGTACTCTCAGACCTGTTTTTGACGGTTTCCAGTGAAATTCGACGGATTTTTGTGTGGCACAGCGCCCCGGATCGGGATTTTTTCAGCCTTGCGTTTCAAATTTGTGCAAGGGGGCGCAGCTGCAATTTTTCCGCGTCTCACGCAATAAAGTGTGCGGAGACCGTTTTCTAATCACGTAATTAATTGGTCCCATCGTTTTTGGAATATTTCGTCAACTATCGGAAAATTTCAGCACTTGTTCCAAGCTAAGTTTTGTTTTTGAGATATTTTGCAACATTTTGAAATAAAAACTATAACAAAACTGCCAAATTTGAAGGCTCCATAAGAGAAATTGAGTTAAAACGCTTGTTTTTGCGCTCTGAGAACACGAAATCAAACCATCAAGTTACGCAAAACAGTTTATTTTGATCTACGCAACGATGCTCTTTCGCTCTTTCGGCGCGAGCTTTAGTACTGTGTATGCACCTTTAAAACGCAACTTTTTTTTTCTCGCGCGCGAAAACACTATATTGATCTCAATTCTTCATATTTTCGCCTTCAGCCGACAATTTTTCTGCGAAATCGAACTTTTATTTCATGTATAATTCACTCGTTCTGTTAATGCGTCTATTCTGGCGCGAAAAAAAAATAATTAAAAATAAAAAAAACCTATTCAGAGAGAATAAAAAACTCAAAAAATATTCCGTTTAAATCAGTAGTAAAATGTTCGCGGGCAGATAAAAACTAGCTGGTTTTTCAATTTTTTATCAATTTTCTGCTGCCCGCTAAAGTTTTACTACTGATTTCAACGGAATATTTTTTTGAGTTTTTTATTCTCTCTGAATAGGTTTTTTTTTTAATTTTTAATTAATTTTTTTCCGCGCCTGAATAGACGCATAATCGTCGTCGTCACATATATACTTTTCTTGCACAATTTAACATTTTCAGGCGGCCACCCTCTCAAATAAAAATGGATAAGAAGAAATCTAAAGAAAAGCAGAAGAAAAAGAAGGGAGTAAGTTATCTGAATTGAATTTCTCGTGAATAACATCGATTTAAGCCTATCCAACGAGCCGCCCCAGCACAAGCCCAAGACAACCAATCTGAAAATTCAAGTACAAGCAGAAGTCGATCACCACAATCAGGGCAATCGGTCAGCAACTACGAAGAACAACAGCCTGGAACTAGTGAAGCTAACGATGCTGCCCCTGTGTCGCGGCGACTAGAAGACGCGAAGTTTCCCGTTGGTACTCATATATACAATTGCCATCTTTCAGTTTAACAACACAATGAATCTCGAATTCGTGGTCACTTTGCTCAACGATATTAAGCCCCCCGCACTTGTGCTAATAGATCGAGACGGAGCCGGAGGAGTCATTGTAAGCGTTTCTGATCAAATTTCGAAATAGGAGTGTCGTTTTTGTAGGACCACAGACCGCTCCTCATCTCGGAATTACTGGACGACAGAATCGACAATGGGCTCGATTTTTTCTGTTCTTAAAACCCCCAATCACAGCACCATCGTTTGACGCTCCATGATCTTCGGGTCCACCTCGAAGCGGCCCTCGACGATTACGAAGATTTTGTTCGGAGAGGAGCACGAGTAGGAGAGATTGCGGCGGATGAAACGGATGTTGAAGATGAAGCAGCAGCAGATCCATCCGGATGTAATGCGCCTTCGGATGATGTGGATTTAGATGAACCAGGACCGTCGAATCGAAAAATGGCTGAATATCAAGATTGGTTAGTGAACAGAAATCAGCTTATAGGTAGCAATAAGTGTTTTTCAGTCCATTCGATCGCCTCCACTCTTCAGTTCACCCCATAATCAGAACAACGCGAGGTCTATATTATTAGATCAGTCTTTTCTCCAAAATTGATCAATTTTCTGTATATTTGCCACCACTCTCTGAGTATACCAATCTGTAGGATCACCAATTCCCTGTGTTTTCAATTGCGAAGTCCCCATTCCAACAATGCAAAATTGCTCTGAACGATGCTCCGAAATTCCGCGCGCATGCTGTTTACCGTAAATCTACCCGATTTTTTTCGAGGAGTTTTGAAGATTTTTTCTAGCGTTTCCGGGGTGATTTTCAGCGTTTTTAGCCGAATTCTCATTGAAAAAGCCGTGATCTAAGAAGGTCGTCTATATAATGGCAATATTCGAGAGATTTTTAATCAAAAGTTCGGATTTTGTGCCCTAAATATTTCTGCCTAAGAAGGATTTTTTGCAGTATTTGAGTAAAGTTCAGTCACTAATTTAGCCAAAATAAGGATGAATTTAGCCAAAATAAGGATGATATAAGGATGATGAAGTCAATTTTTTTCGTCAAATTTTTTCGTCAGGTTCGATCGTTTGGCGACGGCCGTCGCCAGACGAAAAAATCTGGCGAAAAAATGAAAAAAATTGCGCGCGATGCGCGAAAATGACGGAAAAATTCAGCAAAACCCCCCGCTTTTCTTCGAATTTCTGCATGATCCCACATTCCAGCTTTGAAAATCCCCCGGTACTAACGTACCCTAGGTTGTCTTCTCGGGGGCACATCATGGAGCACCGCTACCGCTTTGGCCGCCGCTCGCCAGGCTTACCATCACCTTCACTACACACCCCGGTGTGTTGTTGGAGTGTGTAAGCGAAGGTGATGCGCTGGGTCATTGCGTGGATAGCGAGTGGTATCCATGACTGTGACAACTATAGTCGAAAACGATCTCTCTTATATAGTGCAGGGTAGACAATGTACCGACAACTCCCGGGTTCCGCCGTCCACCATCATTTGTGTGTAGATGGGCGGAGCTCATGACGTCATTGTCTCGAGGGAGGACAGTTGAGAACCTCCCTAATTTTTGAAAGGAAAAACCTAAGAAAACGACGCACGACTTACTTTTTTTAGGGTATATTTCTGAACTTTAGGGTAATTTTTTGAAGAGCCGAATTAGCCGAATTCTCATTGAAAAAGCCGTGATCTAGAAGGTCGTCTATATAATGGCAATACTCGAAAGATTTTTAATCAAAATCAGGTCACGACCTAAAAAAAATTTAGGTCATGCCCTAGAAAAAAAATTAGGTCATGACCTAGAAGTTCATTTTATTTTACTGCTTCAAAAAATTTTTAAACGAATGAAGTGAAGAATTCGGTTTCAATCATCACATAGGAAAAATCTCAAAACAAATCGAAAAAAAAATTCAGAGCAGATATTTTTCTTGAAAATGTTTGGAGGCACTTATATATAAATATAGTTTCGAACGCTTCTTATCAGAGATTTCACTTCCGAGAATATATAAAACGACCGGAAATTCAAAAAAAAAAAGTTGAGATCAGGTTTTCAAAACATGGTTTTTTTAAATAACAAAATGCTTACTTTTCATGAAACAACTCATCAGAAAGTGTTAACACTAAAAAGGAACTAGCAAGTAGTTTGAAACAATTGTGGGTTGAAGTTACGTTGAAACAGCTGGAAAATTGAAAAATAGAAGGAAATCCTACGTTAAAAAAAAAGTACGAACAGCATAATGGTAGGATTTTCAAATGTTCGGAAACCATACCAGAGTATCCAGAAATCATATACAAAAATTCAAGTTTCTACATAAGCATTTATTGAAACATTGAAAAATAGTTATCACTTCTTTAGAACTTCAGATAATTAATAAATGAATTCAATTTGAATTCAATTCTGATAAATTGAGACTGAAATGAAGTCTAATAACAACAAGAAAACTAGTTTTTGCTATGCTGTCTCCCATGACAAACTAATTTTTTTAGGATCAAGAAATAAACAATAACTTAAGCTTTTTTTTAGATTCGTGATTTACATTTTACCAGAAACTTTGACAATTTTCCTTGATAAAAAAATTGCTGCTTTGACTAGTGTCCAAGAAATGATGTAAATGGATTTCCTCAATCTCTTGAGTGTTTTCAATAAAACACAATATTGTTCCAAAAAACGTTTGATCTGAAAAATAAGGAAGTATTCCAATGACATAGTTTATTAGAAATTAGGTTTGAAATATAATCCAAGTTCAAAATAATTTGAAATAACGAAATAGCCAGCTGCCGAATTTCAAAACATCAAAGAAAAGCTTACTGTTTCAAAATGTTCTCAAATTTCTGTTGAAGATTTCAGTTTTAGTCAAAGTCAGCAACCCAAATGATATCTACATCGCCCTGTTTTCTTCCGAGGATACCATTAGCTCCACCTTTAATTCTTCTTAGCTCATAGTTAGGATCGAACAACTTTTTACAATTTTCTGTTTCAATAGAAAAATGTAGGGTGGGCTTGGTATTTTTTCTCAATGTTCGAGGTACGTTGTGTGCAAGAACATAATTTACAATTATGATGAACCTATGAACTTTTATCTTGTTTTTTTACTTGTGGAAAACGTTATTTTACAACTTTTTTTCAACTGATCGGAATAATAAGAAATTATTTTCCTCTGCAAACTGCAATTGATTGTTCCAACGTTCTTCACTCTGAAAAATTGATCATTATTCATCTCAAACCCTTCCATCAGTTTTACCTTTTTTTAAATCTTCTATCAACTTTCAAATCAGACGTTATCGTCATTTTGAAGGTACTTGAAACCTCACCCGTTCTGAAATCAATTTCATATTTGAGTTTTTTAAAAATAAATATCTCAACCTTCTTTCCGAATATGGGAACCTGAGGCAGTTGAGTGTACTTTTGGCGCCAAATAAGGAAGAGGTCGGTTTTTCTAATAAAAAAAAAGATTAAGATACCATCAAAATGAAAAGGATCATCGTCAATTTTAATCCTTAAACGGGTTTTTAACTGAAACTCACATTTTTTCTTCATCACAGACTTTCAATGCCTTGTTGCATTTATCCTGAATTCCCTCCTTTCATTCGCATATTTGGTTTTGTTATCTTTGTGTGGAAAGAAGTCTAGGATCATTTTCAAAATGATTTTGATCATCTTTTTGGTATTGGTGCATCTTTGGTGCAGTTTGTCCGTACTGCGATCACCAAGTTTTTTGTTAAACTTCAGAGCCTGAAATCACGACATTATCGACAATGAAGGGATAGAAAGTTTAGCAGCACGTAAGTGGATTATGTGATTCATGAAAGTTTAGTGAAAATAAAAAACTTTCTTCAGAATTTTTTTCAGTTTTTACACATTTATTTTCAATAGACATATTTTTCATATCTCATCATAACTTTCGAACGAGTCATTTTTAGACTATTCTTCAAGAGATGTTCTGCTCGAAATCTAATTCTGCATCGATCCCTATACTACCCTTTGAGAAATTTCACGCAAAATTCTAGTCTTTGATGATTTTAAGTGAAAGATGAACATTTTTGAAAAAAAAAATTAAAAAATTAGATGACAACTTGGACCCAGCTTCAAAAATTCTATTCATTTATTTTTTGAAGTAAATAAAAACCTTATTCAAAAAAGCTCTAGGATCCATTAACTGAGCTTGCTTCCCTCTGATTTCGTAATTAAAACAATTATATTTGAAAACGGTTCCGAAAATTTTCTTACCTTTTTTTCATTTTGCATAACTGAATATAAAATGAGTACAGTATAAAATTAGAAACAATCAGAATACATTGGGAGCCCCTTAACGACGGAAGAGGCATGAAGAGAAAATAGAACTGACTAAGAATGACCACTCGGCCGAGTCGAGAAGAAAGGGCGGATGGAAATGCGACATAGTACTAGGATCGTGGAGAATTGAAGAGAGCGAGAGAGCACTAACAATCCAGAGAGTTAGAGAAATTACACAGGAAGGGCAATAGACTCACACAAACAAACACAAAACTATCTGTCGGGAGGAGCAATGCAATTTTTTCTCGCGGCCAATAATCGAAAGTTCACGAAACCGAGAACTCTTACGAAGAGAGCTCAGAGATGCTAGACATTCTGATTTCTCTAATACCTCTTGTCCCAATCAAGCTTTTCTCAAAAAAAAGAAGTTTTTTTTGTTTTCAATAATATTTTATTTTTGCTCAATCAAAAAATAAAAATGAAATAAAATATTATTTTTTCCACATCGGCTCTCCGGACATCGGCTCTCAAGACACGGAACCTGCGAGGAATTATTCATGGTGCACCAGACATACGATGGTGTGGTTTCAGGCTCCAAATTCACGATGCTCCCCTGAAAAAAATAATTTGTTTCTTTTTGTATTTCTTCCGGGAACAATTCAAACCAGGTCACATAGAAAAACTTACATTCTCCGATTTGTATAGCCGTTCGTTGTGCATCTTTGATGATGCAATGATCGTGACACTTGGCTTGTATTCCTTCTGGAGGTAAGCACAAGCCTTGTGCACACGACTACTGAACGTCTCATTGAGAAGCGCGAACTGTCCTTCGGAGACTCCGTTGAAGTAAATCAGGATGTCGTTCGGCTTGCCACGGTTTTTGGCGGACCGGAGAGGAGCGAGGACCTGAAAAACTGAGGAGTTCAAAAAAACTGTTGATTTTGCTAAAAAAAAAAACAATTTCCATTATATTTGGTAAACTCACTTTTCTTATTTTGTAATCTTCATTTTTCAATCAATATAGTCAACTTATAAAAAATCAGGATAAATTGGGAGCTCCTCAACACAAGAGACGCAGAAAGGGAACAATGAATGACTCTCTTGACCGGGTCGGAAAGAGAAGGGCAAACGTGGAAGCGAGGAAGTACTAGAAGCAAAGAGAATCAGAAAAAAACGAAAGTGTAATAAGGAGAGGTGGTAGAGAAAGTTGACCTGCACTTGGTTTGAGGAGAAGGGTCAAGCACACACATAAACATCTGCCTGGGGAGCAGAGAGGGATGGGTGCCCTTTGTTCGAAGGAACCGCATTCAATGATTCATAGAAAAAATAACGCTAACCGATAACCTTCATCATGTACAGTGTTGATGCCTGTGATTCTGCGTTGTCCTATAAAACGGCGAGCGCGTTCTACCTCGTCATCCAGTGAAACGGAGCTTTCAGACTCGATTTCCTGATTGTTTGGCTCCACAATATGCTCAAGTTTTGGTTGGTTCATTAGAATCGATTCCTCCGTTTTTGCATCATCTGGTGCTGTTGGCTGTTGTGGAGGAGTTTCTGGTGGGGAACCCGAACGGACTCCGAACTCAGACTGAGGTTTCCCTAAAAATGTATCTTATCAGTGAATTCGTAGAATTAGATCGAGAGTTACATTTCTTGAGCTTAGAATAACACAAGAGTTGGTTGAATTTCAAACTTAAACAAGTGAAAAAAATGTTCGTGCCAAATAACGTTCTTCTGATAATTAAAGGAGGTGGGAACTCAAAAAAACATTTTCTCTGAAATTATAAATATAAATACCTCTGGTGGGTTCGAACCCAAGGTCGGTCTGACAGATCACCAAAATCGTTAGCGACTGCGCTATGCGGCCGAGAAAGGGCGTTGACCCTCCTTGCCTATTAGAGACTGCGCTCTTTTTTTCCCCTTAAATTTCCCCTACATATGAGAGTTCCCACCCCCTTTAATTGAAATTCTCAAAAACAAAAAAAGAAATACAATTATACTCACCATCGGACTGTTGAAACTTTTCCATTTGATTTCAAATGGAAGGAGGATCAGATTGCGGAAAGTTGCGAAGTTTCTCGGTCAAGTTCAGTTCTGTAATTATCTTATTATGCCAATCGGTATGAAAGACAGT